>MU385719.1:879132-1015441 GCA_022497155.1 Whalleya microplaca
TTTTTTTTTTTTTTTTTTTTTTTTTTTTTTTTTTTTTTTTTTTTTTTTTTTTTTTTTTTTTTTTTTTGGGGGGGGGGGGGGGGGGGGCGGGGAGTATATGTTTAAACAAAAAGGGAAAACGCATCCCATCAACATTAAGCTACTGTGCAGAGAGTCCTTACAAATTTTGCCAACTCTGTACTCTCAACATGCAAGTCATTTCTCCTTTCGATTCCTATCCGTTGCTTTATTGGGTCGGTGAAAGAACCACTTGTAATCGATGCAAAGCTTGCAAGACCTACTAGAAACATATATAAATTCATTGTGATTTTTTTTAAAGTAGCTTCAAGAGAAGGTGAAATATGCAACTGTAGTTAATAAAATGGGCTATTTCGTGGCACTATATAGCCTTTTAAAGCGGCTGGGCCTGTACTATCGACACTATTGGTTATTTCTAAAACAGCTACAATTCGGTAAAGCTATAGAAGCCATAATATATAACAACGGTACATGTACCTAGCATTTGTATATCCATAACTACGTCATGATGTCAAGTACCGTAGTATGTTATGTCAACAAGTCGGTGATATTTATATCTAGGGAGGATCGATCCACTATGTTATCGTGTCTATGTTTACCAGCCAATCATCATATAAAAAGTATACCTCTCGGACGACAGGAAAAGAATTGCCTTAAATTATGATATTTAACAATTTCAAGATCAGGAGAAAAAGTACAATAAATGTCTCACTTCAACTTAATAAAGGTAGATATAATATACTCGTGGGGGATGAGCAAATGGGCAACTTCAGTCTTACTGAAGTGAATATGAGTGCTATTATATATGATCCACTAGCGTACTTCCTTGTAGCTCCGTCCTCGTAATAACGTAGTGCTATTATGGTTGAGATTAGTCTGCTCACCGAAGAGATAAACCATAATGCCTGTCGTTACACATTGCATTGCTTTCAAAATAATATCTGCTAAATCTCTAAGGCATCGGCAGGATTTAAATCCCATACTACCTAGAGCTCCACCAAACCTACCAGACTCCAGCTTCCCCGTATCAGGATCAATATGGGCAATGTGTCGGGTCCGGGGCATCAGTGCCATATGGAGTTTTTGACTGCAATCAACATGAAGTATTGCGTGCTTAAAGGTCCATTAATCTGAATGGATCTTTCCTGGCTCTACTATAGGAGGCCACACCACTTGCTTCTAATTTTGTTCCTAATTGCGCAATTGTAGCCCCATTTTCTCTGACATCGACCGTGCATAGGAAGTACAGTGTGTATAGGACGTTCTGAACGAGAATGTAGTAGAACGCTGCGATTACCAGTGTAGATTATCGGTACATTACTCTCACTATGCAATGCATTACATCTTTTATATGCCCAAGCATATTATATCGGATTTATCGACAGGTTCAAAAGGAAAACCCTAGAAATCTACATGTAGGTACTCAATATGTGAGCACTCTTCTACGTTCATTGGTTGCTGCTAATTAGGAATGTGTCTTCCCTCTAATCTATCGAAAATTGGTATTTCCCAATAGAGAGAACCGCAGCACTGGTCGCTGTGCCCATATAGCCGAGACGATCACAAATTTGCGCCGTTGATTAAACGTCCTTAGCGGAAAGACAAACATAGAGTATTAAAAACTAGTAGGTTGAGATTGGATAAGAATCCACGGAGCGATGAAGTATTTATATAATGGCTATGACAAGGGCTGTAATTTAGGGCTTGGAAATATATCAATTCAGCAATAATTCTCTAGGCCCTCTGAGGGTGCTTGTTGTTCTAAGTTTCAATCTGAGTCTAAGGTTTGGCGACAGGTCTTTTATAGACCTGCTGCCGCGGTACGTATTCCTGGTACGTATCTAGTCTGTTGCCGACGTAGCCGCCGTTTTGTGATTATACCTTTTGTTAGGCAGTCATATATTCCAACAGTATCGAATAACAGCCAACAGCACCCAATATATATACTCGTATAGCATTCCTGCATCTCGTATAGCTTCTAATAGGTCTTGGCTCTAATAGCCGTGTGACAATAGCCTAGGTCGATTACTACCATTGATACTAACATAAAGTTGGATTAGGAATAATTACCGGCTGAAGATTGCATGAACTGGGATGAGGAGGGTAGAAGGCCAAGAGATCGCCATCAACTTGCATCGAGACATAACCTGAGGGCAACCCCTCTTTATATAACCGGGCTCAAGATCTTGTTTATGCGAGGAATAAATCCCATATATTATATTAATGATAGAGACTGCCTGACAATTGTCTACTACATGCATTGTCGCTTACCTAATTGAAACTTAGTCTCTGGGTAGCAACCAGACGGTGACATGGCCACACCAGCAGTGTTAGTCAAAATCTTTTTTATTCAACTCGGTTTGCTTGAAGGACGCGCCAACCGTAACGTTATAAACTAACTAAAGTGACAACTTATAAACGGATAAATTTAGAGAGGTCGCTTTCTGGAAGTTGGTGGTTGGACATGTATCAAGAACAGACCCAGCGACCTAACAAGCCATTGAAACTCTAGGCGATCATAGATAGTCACAAAATAATGACTGTAATTGTTAATCGAAACCTTTGCTAACTGTATTTTGGGAGAACTGTCATCTACCATTAGGTTTTACGCAATTCGCCCTGTCTGTTATATCTACTAGCATGATGATGAGTGATTTCGTAGTCTAGATATGTTCATGCCAGAAGACGAGATAGGCGCTTTCTCCACTACCAACAGCGACGACTTTAACATTGTGTAATTTAGATTTTTTTTTTTCACATGTAGTAACTGCGAGTATTCAACGAAACTAAGTGACCTTTGGATATATCATTACTTCCTACCTCCTTCTGCTTCACTGGTACCTCTCTAGTGAGTGTCATTGACAGGCGAATCTCTTTGCACATGGGGTTGGCATGCATATCGAAGCCAGCTGCAGCAATAGAATCCAGCAAGCGATACCATCTGGTCTGGTATAACCCTAACCCTAACCCTAACGATAGTAATGCCCCCCCCTTACACACACACACCTCTCAGTTGCTACGAGAGCAGCCCATACACCAGCTGATACGCACTCCTAGTGATTGATAAGATATAAGAGCTATATTTTGAACACGCAGGTCTCCGTGGCTACGTGGTAGTCGCTGTGTGACAAATTAGATTTCAGACAAATGACTCGTTGCCACCCTTCAGTGAAAAGAAGCATTGCCAGGATATTCTGGCTGTCTAATGTTAGAATTATTTCCATGGTTTGGGATGTGGCCGTATATGATATGAATAGGGGTATTAATCCTTTCACTATCCCTGGATATTCATGGTTCGTGGAATGTGCTACGAGGGATTAGTATTATGGAAATAAGATATGACAATATACCGTTAACAGACTTAGCTAAAGTGCCGGACTTGCACAGTTTAATCGCAGCAGCTACGGGCCCGAACGCGCCCTTGTCGAATGAAGAGTTTAGCCTTTGATTCGCCGAGTTTGTGTCTTCCAGATGGTGCACACGGGCACCGGCAGGACCAAGATGACTGAGAGACACCGAGCAGAAGTCTTGCGTGGAAATAAGGTTCTGGGCTTATTCTTTAGCGGTATGGTAATAATAACTGGGCGTGGTATGACTCGTCTCTGTAGCTTAGAGACAATTCCTAACTTCTTATTACTACTACTGAAGGGACCACAGGCTTTCATATATGTTATATATAAGCCCATCCACCTCCTAAGAATATCCATGTATGACGTCCCATAAGGGACTCGCAACACTATCGACTTATGATTAGCGCTTTGTTGACTAATTTAGGGGTCTGTATTATCAATAAAAACTCCGAACGTTCACAAGAGCAGAGCCTAGTTACAATTTCGTAGACGCGAGATCCTGTTTTCCCTAATTTGAATATTATGTAAGCCACTTACAGTTTTATATGGAAGCCCCTTTCTGTAACATGAAGCTTACTATTTGATAAGACGGTCGACTACTTGTCATAATATAGGGGCTTATCAACTTAGCATCCTATAGTGTTTAGGGGTAATATGTCGAGTGAAGTATTGATGTGGGCAACTTATAGCTGATGTTTTTTGGATGTACAACAGTGCTATCCTATAGGCACTGACGGGAACCTTTTTGGAAGATACTCACATCCCTTTCCGTGCTGACCAATTTCAAATCCCAGTTCATACAAGCTTGGCGGTGTATCTGTAATCATGTGGTTATATTGCGATCAAGTAGAGATATGCAAGAGACATAAGTGGACGGCGACCCTTATCATCGATAGCTGCATGTTAACATTGCTTAGATCGTGGACTATTGGAAACTAACCCACTGCCTAAGGGTTTTGATTTATTTTTAGTTCGCCATGCTAGTGAAAATCATTAGGCCAACATCTCGAGGTGCCAGCAGATATGATATTCCAATTTTAATATCATACCTATATTGTAACTGCAGTAATATGAGTTACATTTGCTATACTACAAAAACTTCAGTCGTTTAGTAGTTACTGTTCACTGGAGGTGTACGAAGGCTAACAATCTCCCCCTAACCGTTGTATTGATGGCCAAGTCCTAGGCTCAGCACACGAATGTGATTGTTATCATTCCATCGGCGATACTATTAGCAACCTTGGTCACAAGCAGGTCAATCTACAAGCAGCTATTCAATACATGCTTTCAGAATCTGCTACCATTCTATTCTAGTGCCTTCTGAGGGCATTCTAGCGTTCTGCCACTGTTCAGTACGTTCCAACCCCGAGTGTAAGTTTAGGACACTATATGTATTCGTACCAGCCTTTGGGAGACGATTCTGCCGAGCAAGGACTTTATCAGTGAATTGCTTCATATCAATTATAGGAACTATGCCGTGTTCCTAGCCGAGAAGAGATGACTATGAGACACTCGAGAATCTCAAGGTTGTAATCCACTCCACATGAGGTTCTCGTGGAGTGGAAACAGGGCTGGCACGTTGCACACTACAGTACGTGCACGCGTGCACGGTACATATAGTGGTCTTTTGTCCACGAGAGGCTCTCGTGGAGTGGAGTGGATTACAACCTTGAAGAGAAAAGCCACTTGTATTGAATTAAGATAGTCCCCGCGGTATGTTGCCCAAGCTGAGAAGTTCTACGTGGCCTATCGACTACTGAGTCGTGGACTTCTTTAGCTTGTACCAGGCTATTGGTATTCAACGACTAATCCCTTGAAGTGACCTATGTTCATCTCACGATCTTTCCCTTTGTGGATTCGAGCTGACTGGGTCAAGACTACGACGAGGCCTCGAAGATAATGAAAGCGAAGGGAGCAGCGGAGTTCGAACGGTGACCGCAGGAAGCCTTGAAACCCCGAAGACTATATACTTGTCGAAGCATAGGTACAGCCAATAACGCGAATATTTGGAATGAAAGATTGAACTCGTCTGTGCGATAATGGAAGAGAAAGACCCGAGCTAGTAATTCCATGCGCCAACTTGTAATTATGTGATTAAAACCTTACTGGGACTTTTGTCCCGGTAGTCATGTGTGAACTCATAGATGACACCATACCTTGCTCTTCACCACTTGAGTAAGGGTAAGACCATTGTCGAGGGTAAGTCGCGCTACATAATATCGAGCCGTAGAGGGTAATAGTCAACCACTCTTGAGGAAGGTCTCGTAGTATACCTCATTGGCTAGTCGTGAAATCTATTATTGATAGACCATGGGGTGAATGTAGGTTGAGCTATATGAGGTCTAAAGATCATTAATCTCCACTAAGGATTAGTTGCAGGTAAGCTCGCTTATCTTGTGCGTGTTCGTCCTTGCCACAGGCTAGATTTGATGAAAAATCGGACTAGTAGAAATTCTGCTAACCCCTATACTTACCTATTTCTCATTTCAACTCAGAGTGATTATATTTGGCGTGGCAGTGCAACAGCCACGCGTATACTATAGATGTAGTCTACTTGCTATGGCTAATTCGCCTCCAACGCCCAGAGGGCGTTGCGCTTTAACTAGTAAAAGACCCTAGTAATATAAAAATTCCGATATATATCAGTGGAGTATAAAAGTGACTTGACATTTAGTATAACTTATTATATAAGTCGAAGTACTTTTGTTACGTACTGTCACATATTTAAAACAAGAAGATATACGCCTAACGAATCTACATTTGTCTATTAATATTTTAGGTGGTAGCGGATGTACATCGGAATTTTTTATATTACATGGGCTTTTTACTAATTAAAGCGCAACGCCCTTGGGCGTGACGAGGCGAATTAGCCATAGCAAGTAACCTTGGAACTTTCAATACTTTAAGTCTGCTGGTAGATAGTCTTCCGTAGACCTGCATGCTCGGAGGGGCGGCGACGATGCTGACTCTCTCGTATTGCGACTCTTTAAGAGTTTTGCCACTGTCTTGAGAAAGTTATTTCTGGTCGTATGAGGCTAAAGTTACTTGAGGCTCTTGAAATAGGGCGACGTTGTCGCCCTTGAATAGGTAGGTGTGTTAATGTATCACATCCGACCGACCGGACCGTCGTAGGCCCGACCAAATTAAGGAGCTCGGTCTTGGGAATGTGATGTTGCATCGTTATTCAGCCTTATGGTGTATTGGCATGATGACGTCGGGCACCATCACTCGGTATGATTTTTCCAAGTTTTCTAGCCCTCAGATGGGGACAAGGACAAGTTGGGACGAACAGACACATATCCGCCTATCTACATACGCAGTATTCCGTACTACCTATAAAAGTAGTAGGTAGCCATCCCAAATCCCTGACACCCCGCCATATCTATTAATAGACATATATATGCAGCTAGTGTTCATAGTACCACCCACACTGATGGATCCATACCCAAGATGCCTTACTTGGCCCAAGGTCTCCACTCCCATGCTAGGGCCCCTATAGTAGACCCCATATTCATACCTGTATAGGTACCCATTTGGCGAGGGGTTCATGAGAAGCTTCACAAGTCTTGTACGTAGCGCGAATAATTGCTAGAATTTTGTGATTTTGTCTGTGAGTCACAAACAGTTACTGCCGCTAAGCTGACGCGAAACATACAGATATGCTGTAACATCGGTTCAGCGGTAGATAAATCTAGATGTGGCAACATCTGACGCTTGTCTACATGTATGCCGAGCTGAGGTCAGTAGGTTGGCTGCTGCATGCATACCTGCAGCTTCAAGTTGATGACTTTACACACACTCGCATTGTCAAAGCCTCCTCCATTGTCGGCTAATACGACTATACTCGGTCATTTGCAACGTTGAGTCTCAAGTTATTACTTTGAAACAGCAGCAAGATTCGCGAATCAAGATGGGAAGAGGTTTCCTGTAACCTTGCTTCGACTTCTCTTTGACTTACACGCTTCTGTATTGCAACGATATGGTATAATGATCATGCTTAAGAGGCTATTTAGATACATATACAACAAGCCAACCAAGCCAATGATATCTTCCGTACACACCGGCTTTTCATATGTGTTTCCCTGTAGTGTAAAAGACTGAAGCTGCCTAACAAGTATCTAACAAAGAACGACATATATAGTATAGTAGCAGTCAAAGTATTGTAATAGACTCTTATGATATACTTACATGTATACTAATAACTAATAAGGTTCACACCATACAGAGACAGTCTTTACTTCCTCTGCCTGAGGTGCGGAACACTTAGATACTGAATTAATGCTTGGATTTGGTATCGTGTGTGATTGGGGTTGGGTGATGGATGAGCGGGAAGCACTCAGCACTATTCCGTATGTTGCGACCTCTTCCTTTTTTCGGGTAAGTAAAGTAGCCCTTGTCGGATCCCATCAATCCTATCTCTCCCACCTTCAACTCCATCCTTTCGTCATCAGGCTCTGTCCCAACAACACACATCTGCACATGCAGTCCTGTGGTTCGTCTTGGCGCGTTGTAAAGTGGTAGATGCCGGATTGTCTACTAGAGGTATCGTTGCAATTGCTGCTTGACACATAACTTTCATTTGCCTTTGTGCGTCGCATTGTGCCTCTCAGCCTCTTTGTTGGTCGCTCACAAGTCCCAACTCCTGCCATTACTGTGTACGGACTGGTACGGACTGTACATCCACATGCTTTGGACGAACTCTTTTCCAGGCAGCCAGGGAATGTTTCTTTGACGCCGATCGCAACCACGCAGCCTATTGCGAACCGCAATTCGTTCCATCGTTTCCATGCTGCCCCAGAAAAAGAGGTGACGAGAGTTGTCCTCTCGACTCCACGTCCTGGCCTAACCTAAGCAACCTTAGCAACCTAAGCTTCCAAGGTTGCTAAGTAAGTCAATCAATTACACCTGAACAGCTAAAGTCTGTGGTCTGTCTACCCGTCTACGCGGTCGACTAGAAAGGCCGTTCCAAGCAGCCCAAGCCAAGTCAAGCCAAATCACGGCAAGCAAATCGTCAGCACAGCCCCTTCCACCCCTCCTCCTCAGTCCAGTCCTGCCTTTGCCTGCCTCCTGAAGGCGACCTTCGAATATACCCCTGTAGAAGAGATAGAGAGCTGCATGTTGTACGAGTCCAATCCGCATCTTCCCTCGCCCGGCACCTCACCCAGAATAACGAGAGCGCCTCAGGGGCGAGTGACTTGCTGCTAGACTGATTGAGTGGCAAGCGAGCAGAGCAGAGCAGAACAGAGCAGAGTAACTTAGAGCATCAGAACTCTTTTGTTCACATAACCTGCTTGCTTGCTTGCTGCCTGCACGGCTCGGAGCGCACGCCCTTTTTGCCTTTTGTCGTATTTACCCTTTTCTAAAAAAAAAAGCAGAGACACAACAGCCAATTCCGGCAGGGTCGAAGTACTGACATAATCCCATTATGCGCTCGTTCGGTCGCATTGGCAAGCACAGCAATCGTTCCCAGCACAACCTGGCCGAGCAGCAGCAGTATCTTCAACAACAGTCGCAGCAACAATCACAACCACAACCACTCCCACCACCACCACCACCTCAACAGCAGACGGTGGGCAGTGGTGGTGCAGCACCGCCTCTTCCGCATTCTTCGTCCAGTGGCCCGCCTCCTGCATCGTCTTCTGCCCCTTCTGGAAACGGATCTGGAGGTCGGCGAGTATCTGCAGCTGGCGTGCCTGTGACCGTTCCCGGCCCCGTTGCCGTCCCGGTTCCCGACTCTAATAACACGACCCCCTCAGCCTCGTCTATAGGGATCAGCTCTAGCGAGTCCTTCCAGCAGCAGCTACAGCTACAGCTACAGCACGACTCCAGGGCCCAAGCACCAGCGCAACAGCCGCTAACACAACTAGCACAATCACCACAACCAGCGCAACAACAACCACTACCACAACAGCAGCAGCACGCACCACACCCTTCTCTACAGCATCAGCCACAGCGGGTGTCGTCGCTGCAACATCCCCAATTTACAAGTCAACATAGTTCACTTAGTCAACTTAGTCAACACAGTCAACACAGCCAGCACAGCCAGCACAGTCACCACAGTCAACATAGTCAGCACAATCAACATAGTCAACACGGCCAACACGGCCAACACGGCCAACACCAAGGGGAGCCGTTTGGAAATAATACAGTCACTACTAACTCGAACATCTCACCCAATTTACCCCCCACCGCCGCTGGTCAACCTGCTAATTCCATACCCCTCAACCAAGCCACTGCTGCTTACACGGCACGACAGCAGCCCCACGATAATTTCGCCGAATTGGTCTCGCGCTCCCAATCTGCGAGATACTCCCAATTAAATCCACTCCAAACCCAATCACCCTTTGGTTTGGCGTCCAATTCGGTCGACAACCTGCCGCAGACTGTCCACCTCTCATCTCCCGTGGTTCCTCCCATTCAGCCACCAGTACCACAACATACACAACAACATACACACACACCACACACACCACACACACCACATACACCACATACCCAAACCGCCCCCACTGAGCAGAAGCGGTCAACTCGCAAGCTGATCAAGAACATATTGTCTGGCAGCTCCTCGTCAAGCAGGCCCATCTCAGACCATTACCAGGATATTCCGTCCTACGACAATACCTCCGTCTTAACTCGTCGGCCTTCCAAGCGGGCGAGCAACCCACCTGCGAGCAAAGGAAGCTCGTTGCTGTCGAGGCCTGTCGACCATCCCGACTGGGTGCCGCCTCCACGGTCCGATTCACGTACCGTGCACTCACCGCGTCAACCTGTAGGCGTAGGCGACCTCGACGATCACTATCGCGTGGCCCAGGCTAATCAAGACCTATATTTACAGAACCACCCGGATCAGTCTCAGTCAACTATCAGACAAGTCCCTGCTGACACCGACGTCGAAACCTCCCCTTACGGCCAAGAAGAGCTCGCATTTCACCAACAGCAGGCTATTGCTCAGCATCAAGCTCAGCTTCAAGCACAGGCGCAAGCGCAAGCCCAGGCACAAGCACAAGCTCAGGCTCAAGCTCAGGCTCAGGCACAAGCCCAAGCTCAAGCACAGGCGCAGGCTCAGGCACAGGCACAAGCAGAGCAGCAGTTGTACGATCAAATTGCTGCCGACCAGGCCCAGAACCAGTATCAGTACGCGCACCCACACGAGCAATATCAGGCAGGAAATCGGCAATCTCTATATATTGGCCACTTAAACACGGCAAGCGCGCAGTCGCTCAACCCAGAAACCATCTCGCAGCTATCACATGAGTCGCCTGTCTCCGAACCAGAACAACCATTCTCAAACCCACAGTCTGGACAGGATTCACCCGCAGTGAATTACGTGCAGCAGGATTCACAGATCCCACAAAACCAGCAGCAGACTTCGACGCCAACATCAGCATCAACCGGACAGAGTCAAAACATGGCACCGCCGCCTGGAGGACCCGGGGGGCCAAGCCGTAGGTCGGGGGACCATGACAAACAAATGCGCTCCGTTGAGCCCCCACCTGGCCCACCTCCCACCTACAGACATAGCCAAGGACCGATGAACGCGATGAACCCTCTTCCTCCTACCCCTGGTGTTTCTGGTGCCCCACCACAGAGCTACCGTACCAGCGGCGTGCCACAGGAACGGCCAGCACAGTTCGATGGACCCGGCCCTGAAGCTGGCCGAAATAGCCCCCAGCCGTCAACAAATGCGGAACGGGAGGGCGAATCTACAGATAAGCAATTCAAAGAACTATGTAAGAAATACCCCAAAGGAGGTACCTCTTGGGCAAGATATTTACTCGCTATCTAGTAACTAAATATAAGAATGTCAAGAGACTTTATTTTGATGAGAAAACACATATCGAACGATTGGTAGCCCAGATAGAGCAGTTACAAAACGCGGTTGCAAACCAGCGGATGTCCCAATCCAGGACCGCGCTCGATGACAACGAGTATTCAACCCGATTTAACAGATTAAACGGCGCGATTAACAATCTCGCGTTCAATATCCGTAAGGATTGGCGAACACTGCCAGGGTGGATCGAAAGGTATGTCAGTCCGGACGCGATCAAGACCGGCAAGCAGGAGATGACTGCCGTCGGACGGGCCATTATAGTTCGGTGGATCGTGGAAGAGATCTTTAACAAGTGTTTCCACCCCGGCCTCGACGTTGATCTGAGCTGCCACTTGAAACAGATTGAACAGAACATCCGCAGATTTTCATACACCTTGACAAGCCAAGAAGAGTATGACGCGTTGACGGCCAAGGTGGTCAATTGGCGGATGGCTACGCTGGAGGGTCTTCAACACATGCTCCAGTCACCAGAGAGCGGGGATTACCGGGCAGACTTCACCAAGATGGCCACCAGCAATCTCACGGCGACGTTATTCCAGTACCTGTCGGACCCGCCGCCGGCAGGTGTGGATGGCAGCGCATCGATGATTGTGGAATTGGCCGTAGGAATCGCAGCCAACCTGCCGCTGGAGAGCCGGGACGTGGCCATCTCGTACCCCCTGCCCGGAGAGCCGGTGCGGCCGGAAATTATGGAGACGGAGAAGTCGGGCCTGCCCCCGCTCGCGGAGTCGACGGACGACGCCGAGGAGGGCGGCAGCAGCGGCAATGCGAAGGACGGCGACAAGGCGGCGGCCAAGCGGGAGAAGACAAAAAGCGGTATGTTGACAATGCTCGGCGGCACACCGCTCCCCGCGACGAGCAGGAAAGGCAGCACGGCTTCGGTTCTTACTGACACGGCATCGTCTACAGCAGCAGCAGCAGCAGCAGCACCCCCTCCCAAGGACCCCACCAAGGTCCGGTTCGCGGGCTTCCTGGCGGTCGAGGTCAGAGGGCGACAGGTCCTGGTGAAGGCGCCGGTGTGGACCCTAGGTTAATAATAACCTTCGGAGCAGCATCATAGTATAGCGACTACTCTTTTTCCTTCGTTTTTTTTTTTCTTCCCGTGTTTCGGCGTCTACGACGAGGGATATCCCGGGGGAGGGGCGAGGCTAGGAGACATTATTAGGTTTACTATACTAATTAGTCTCACGCAAAGTGGTCGACCGCGTAGGCTGGTAAAAGAAGACGAACGGGCAGAGATGGAGATGCAGACGGAGATGGAGATGGAGGTGGAGGTGGAGGCGGAGGTGGAGAGTTAAGAAGAAGCTGTTTAGATATGGATGCTATATAATTTCTCGCTAGGTGGCACGCTTCGAGCCCTCAACCCTTTGAACTTTGCGTGGGGGATATTGGATTGTCTAGAAGTTACAACATATTCCCGTCCCTGTGTAGATGGGAATATAGTTATATATATACCATGATGTTGATTCAGCTATTTCGCAGTCCTCTGCTTCCAACGGTGTAAGCCAAACAGTTATCCTATGCTACCATCTATGTATGTAAGCTAAATTTACACCGCTTTCCGAATCCATCGGGGTTTCTGCCGGTTTGCCCCTCCATTGTGCCCCTCGGACGCGAAAGCTTGCCCACCATGCCCCCCTGCGGTGATGAGATCACTTGTTACGCAGTTTAGATCAGGTGAAGACATTGGAAAGCTGTGAAACAGAAGGGACATGTTCGTGTAGCGCCGTAGCCAGGCTCTTAATCTCTGTGTGTATCGGTCCTCTAAGCTCAACTCAGCACACTGGCGCCATGTCGAAGCCAACCCACCTCGAGCCCTCGGAGCTGGGCACGAAAGAATAGTACGTATGCGCTCACTTGTTGATTCTCTCCATATCTGGCTTGCACATGTGGTAGTTTAAAGTTCTCCCCTATCCTGGATACCAAGAAAGGAGAAGCTAGGTAGAAAGAAAGAAAGCCCCTGGAAATCCAAAAGAAATCCCGCGCAGACTTACACGCAGCACCCAGAACAACTCTAGAACAAGACTGACTTACACTTCTCAGCTGGGACAACCTCTACACAACCGAACTAACCAACCACGCGCACGACCCGTCCGACACCGGCACGGTCTGGTTCGACGACTCGGACGCCGAGGCCAAGATCATCGCCTTCCTCTCCACACCCCCCATCACCGCATACCTCGACAACTCCCACCCCCCCGAACGCACAACCACCGCCTTCCTCGACCTCGGCACAGGCAACGGCTCCCTGCTCTTCCGCCTGCGCGACGCCGGGTGGGCCGGGCGCATGCTCGGCGTCGACTACAGCGAGGCGAGCGTGGCGTTCGCAAAACGGCTCGCGAGTGCCCGGATTTCGGATCCAGGGGCGGCGGGGTCGGGGGAAAAGGAGCGCGCGGTCGAGTTCCGGACCCACGACGTCCTCACCACGCCCCCGAGCGCGCTCCTAACCGGGGAACAGAAGCAAGGGTGGGACGTGGTCCTCGACAAGGGGACCTTCGACGCGATCTCCCTTTCCGCGGAGACGGACGCGCGCGGGCGCCGCGTCGGCGAGGGGTACCGGGGGCGCGTGCTGCCGCTTGTGAGGGGGGGCGGGCTGTTTGTGGTTACGAGCTGTAATTGGACGGAGGAGGAGCTGAGGGGGTGGTTTGAGGGTGGTGGTGGTGGCAATGATGGGGATGGGGATGGGGGCGAGAATGGTGAGGAAGGTGATGGTGATGGGGGTGAGAATGGGGATGGTGGGTGGACGTTCAAGCAGATCGGTAGGGTCGAGTATCGCACTTTTAGCTTCGGGGGTGTGAAGGGGCAGACGATAAGTACCCTATGCTTCCAAAAGATCAAGGCTGGGAGTGTTGGAAGTTGAGAAAAAAAAAAGGGGGGGGGGGCTGTATACGGGATTGCTATTAGGGCTGTATGTAGATAGGTAGAGACATTGCAAGTGACAGGAAAAGAGATATACCCCCGAGATAGAAACAGGCAATCTAGGATATTCGTATTCGCATATATCTTTCTTAAAAAAACATCATTACTACTTAGCACGGTAGAAGATCTATTTAAACTCGTCACATTATTTCATGACCTATTTTGGTTTACTTCTTTTTTTATTCTTACAGGCCCCTACAAAAAACTGCCGGGACAACTAGCAGCAGCATCTCATCTCATTCCAAGCTCCTCGCTCGATAATTCGTCTATCAGACTTTCGTGCCAACTTCCGAGCCTTCCTTCGGGCCAGTGCCGGAACGAATTACAACACAAACCCTCCGAAAAAGAAGTTGATGACCGTGTGTACGCGTGCCTCGCCTGTGACGTCCTCACTCTAAGACCCCGTTTGATATCTGGGCTCTGGAAAAAGACTTTTTTTGCATGAACCGACGCCAGATTCTATGGGATAAATGACCCGTAAAAGATGCAATGAGGACGCTCTAATGCATGGCCACGTGCTGGGAAGGGGTTCTTCTTCAATTCCATCGCATCTATGGGGATGTGTTCATGGGCTCGCCGCCCATTCCGGGAATACTTGCCACAGCGGTCGTAGCAAAGTATCGCACATCTACGTCGTCGTCCTTCTGCAACTTCTCCAAGTTCGGGAGGATGCGCTGTTGGATGAGTTCAGTCGAGGCGGGTGACGGCGTCGTGTCTGTCGTCCCGGCCTTCTCTAAACTATAGATAGTGCCACTCTCCGGCAGACGTTTTAAGACGTTGATAAGTTCAGCATACGTCTTCGCCACGTTGAAGCGGATGTTAGGAATATCATCCTCAACTAGCTTGTCCAACATGGGAAGGATAGATTTTCCAATGACATCAAGGCTGACAACGGTGGCAAGGGTCTACAGATTATTAGAATCCAACTTATAAACTCCTAGAAATGCCACTTACCGAAATCGCAAAACAGGTTGTCATGCGGTACAAGTAGTTTGGATGCGACCCCATGGCCATGACCTTCGGGATGATGGCTTCACTAGCCCATTCAACGCCAAAGACCTCCGTAAGCTTCTTCAGATTGTGGGTTGCCGCCTCTCTAATAGAGAAAACGGTATCCCCAAGCCATCCCATGCATAAGGGGCTCAGCTTCTCATCAAAGAACTGGACACCTAGCTGGCTAGCAAGGAGTGGGATATACTCGATGATAGCAAGCCTCACTCTCCATTGTTTGTCTTCGGCAAGCTGCACTATGGCCGGGAGAAGAGACTGTGATAGGAGGTCGATACCAATCACTGATGACGTTAGTGTTGAGACAGAAATCGCCTAAGCTTGGTATATTACACACCTTGGTTGACCAGCTCTAGTTTTGAAATGATGTGCAGACGAACTTCGGGGAATTCGTCCTTCAGCATCTGTAGGAACATGGGAAGAAGGTGATCAATAGTCCTGGTAACTATTAGTAAGCATAGTTCCAGGTACGGCGAAAATGGTAGGCCTACTCTTGCTTGCCCAGAATTGGTGCCAGCCCACTGATCTGGGTGCCAAGGGCTGCGCGAACATGCTGAGATGTGTCGGACACCAGGTCCTCTATGGAGCTCATGATGTCATTGAGAAGTACGTTCCTCTCAACCAAGCCGCAGAAGCCGGGTATCTGACCGGCGATAGCAGTCCGAACCTCGGCCTCGTTGTCCTTCAATAGCTTGACAAACGCAGGCACCAGGTCCCGAGAAACTACCTCCTCGTCCACAGCCTTCGCAATCTGTGCCACCTGAGTATTAGTTCAGCATAGAAATAATAGACAGCACGATTCATACCTTCTCAAATCTATCGGCAATCATATAGCGGACTCTCCAGCTCTTGTCCTCTATTAGGTTTCGTAACGACGTGAGCAGCACACCGTGGCTGGACTGCTGCTCCTTGGGCACGACTTCGGCAATGGAGATTAGGATTTCGACCGTCAATAACCGGACGCTGTCTTGATCGTCTTGAGCAAGATGTTGAAAAAGGGGTATCATTTCCTCGACGACAATAGCTGCGGGCATTTCTTTGACAAACTTGGCCAGGTTGGTAGCCGACTGTCTTCGAACCATCGGGGTCTCATCATGTACCAGAAGGCCGAATTGTCGGCGAAGCTGCTCTTGCAGAGGAGGGGATACCTTCTTGTAGGGGGTTGTGAATAGGCCACAGCCGGACACCTTCGACGTGAACCAGTCTGCCTTAGCGAGCCGGATGGTCAGCGGGATGAAATACTCCTCGACTTGTTGAGGCGACAGCTCATCGCAGATCTTGTTGAGGGACTCGACAGCCTGCAGAGGATATGATGGTCAGCAGAAGATAATAAGGTTTTTTTACTTGGGTGTTTTGGACGGACGGACCTTGTCTCGGACGACAGGTTCCTCGATAGCGGCAAGGTTCTCGAGGGGAGAAAGGAGAACATGGCCGTATTGGGGCCCGCCGACATATTCGATGAAGCTGCCCAGCTCTTCGCTGAGGGCCACGAGCACTTCATCCTCGTCTTCAACGGACTCTGTGGCTGGTGTTAGATCGTGTACTGGTACTGGTGGGGGAACTGGGTTTAAGTGTGAGGTTGCTGTCTGACCATCTAAGAAGGGAATGAGTTCCTCTCGAGTGCGCTCGGCACCTAGAGCCAGCGCAATGGTTGAGAGACGGTGGATGGCATTCAGTCGGAGGAGGACATCGTCGTGCTATATGCGTAGGCGGTGGCGTTAGAAAAAAAGAGGCTACTATATTGACACTGGCATGCTATGCTGGCTGGGGGGTCACCGCCCTTACCTTCAATTCATCTATGAGCACAGCGATGGGATACAGCTCATCATTCGCATTTGGCGCGTCAGCCATGGCGAAGACAGCGAGGATACGGGGATATTTTGGTGTTGGTATAGGTTGAGGGTGGGAGGCAGAGGACGGGCGGATGGGTGCGCTGCTGATCGCGTGGGTGGAGTGATGCAATACAATGAAATGGGTTGTGGTTAGGTCGATGTCGGGTCAATTTGCTTTGCTGTGTGAGAATGGAATGGCACCTGAATGGTACCAGGAGATCGGCGTTGGCCCTGTTCTATTCGTGCCCGAGGGAGTCGAAGACTAAGAGGTCGAGCGCCCTGCACGGAATCAGTGTCGCCGTCGTGTTTGGGTGGTCCAAATCAAAGTCGTTGAGGGGTATCATCAAAAGGTAACGACGTTGCAAAGTGGATGTTATGATTGATGAGAGGACGGGCAGGACTGGAAAGATGCTTTCGGTGGAAATACTGTGGCTTGCGAGGTGCTCCGTACTACGTACTTAATGTATATATACCTACCTTTATAGGTACCTGGGTGGGTATTTTGTAGATTCAAATACATTACCTTAGCTTAGGTAACCTGATAGGTACGGATTAGATTAGGCCTTGGCACCGATAGCTACATACTAGCAAAAGCTGCATATCTAGTATTCTCTACAGAATATTCACATAAGAGTTATTCATGGTGGGGTTGCGGTACGGAACCAGAGGTAGCAGCAACCCAATGTATCTCGAAAATTCTGGGTGACTGTGACTCAAGCGCGCTTTCTCTCGATCGAATTGCGCAAAAACCCTCTGGCACCAGTCCTTTCCGTTAGACTCGACCTTGCAGAAGAGCGATCCCGAAAAATGCCTACCATATCAGTGGACAAATACGACCTCTTCAAGGCCCTAGGTCAACAGTGCGCAACCTCTCATAACCCCTCGACAAGGCTGATGACAGCACCCGCTAACCTCCATTATAGGTACACCACCGAGGAGTTTGAAGAGTTATGCTTCGAGTTTGGCATCGAGCTGGACGAGGATACCGAGAATGAGGAGAGACCGATCGTGAACGGGGAACAGGAGCCTCCCCAGCTCAAGATCGAAATCCCCGCCAACCGATATGACATGCTGTGCTTCGAGGGCATAGCTCTCATGCTCAACATCTTCCGGGGAAAGCAGCCCACACCAAACTTCAAATTAGTCCAGCCCGCCAGCGGCGACTTACATACCATTACTGTGCTGGAGGATACGTCCAAGGTGCGGCCGCTGGTCGGAGGCGCCATCCTGCGCAATGTGAAGTTCACCCAGAAGAGCTATGACTCCTTCATTGCCCTCCAAGACAAGCTGCACCAGAACCTGGCGCGGCAACGGACCTTGGTGGCCATTGGCACCCATGACCTGGACACCATCAAGGGCCCCTTCACATATGAGGCTCGCCCGCCCCAAGACATAGTCTTCGCGCCCCTCAACCAGACCAAGAAGATGACGGCAGAGGAGCTCATGGCTTTCTACGAGAAGGACAGGCATCTGGGAAGATATCTACATATCATTCGCGACAAGCCCCTTTATCCTGTCATCTACGACGCCAACAGGGTAGTCTGCTCTATGCCGCCCATCATCAACTCAGACCACTCGAAGATCACCCTGGACAGCAAGAACATCTTCATAGAGTGCACGGCCACCGACGCCACCAAGCTAGAGATCGTCGTCAGCATGATGGCCACCATGTTCTCCGTCTACTCCGAGCAGCCCTTCACAGTCGAGCCCGTCAAGGTCATCTCCGACCACAACGGCCAGACGAGGATAACGCCCAACCTGTCCTCGCGGACGGAGAAGGTCGAGGTCGCCTACCTGAACGACTGCCTCGGCCTCGCCCTGTCCGCCGAGGAGATCAGCAAGCTCCTCTCCAAGATGGCGCTCACCGCCCAGCCCTGCGCCCAGGACCCGAGCCTGGTCGAGGTCTCGATACCGCCGACGCGCGCCGACATCCTCCAGCAGTGCGACATCATGGAGGACCTGGGCATCGCGTACGGCTTCAACAACCTGCCGCGCATGTCGCTGAACAAGACCGTCGGTTCCCCGCTGACGCTGAACAAGCTCGCCGACATCGTGCGGCTCGAGTGCGGGATGGCGGGCTGGGCGGAGGTGATGCCGCTGATCCTGTGCAGCCACGACGAGAACTTCGCCTGGCTCAACCGCCCCGACGACGGCACCACCGCCGTACGCCTCGCGAACCCCAAGACCGCCGAGTACCAGATCGTGCGCACGTCCCTGCTGCCCGGCCTGCTCAAGACGATCCGCGAGAACAAGTACCACAGCGTGCCGATCAAGGTGTTCGAGACCTCGGACGTCGTCTTCAAGGACGCCGCCCGCGAGCGCAAGGCCCGCAACGAGCGCCACTTCGCCGCCGCCTGGTACGGCAAGACCAGCGGCTTCGAGGAGGTGCACGGCCTGCTCGACCGCGTCATGCTGACGCTGCGCCAGGGCTTCGTCACGCGCGACGAGGGCCTCGCCTCCGACAAGTCCCTCGACTTCGAGGTCCGCCAGGAGCCCGCCCCGCGCGACGGATACTGGCTCGAGCCCGTCGACGAGCCGACGTTCTTCGGCGGGCGCGCGGCTGCGATCTACCTCCGTCTGAACGGTAAGGCCGTCCGCATAGGCGAGATCGGCGTCCTGCACCCCTCCGTCCTGGATAAGTTCGAGCTGAAGTATCCCGTGAGCACGCTCGAGGTGAACCTGGAGGTTTTATTATAGGTAGGCGAGGAAGCAAATCAGTCAGCTAGCTAGACAGACGTCTTGATGAGGATGAGGAGGAGGAGGAGGAGGATGATGATACCTAAAACGGAGGAATAGGTCCTAGAGTAGGCTATTTTTAGAGACTATCTAGCAAATGCAATTCGACTGGCACGAGCTAGCTCACGATAACAAATTCCCATTAAATCTTGACGGGTGTCCCCATTTGCTAGACATACACTTCATTACCATCATCAATAGACCTCAGACTGGCCTGAACAGCACGGTCCGGCACGTCCAGTCACGTAGGCATTTCTCATGCGTGCCAATTGAACTGATCAATTGACCTGGTCATACATACATAATAATCCACATATCTCGCTGTCTCTCTCTCTCTCTCTCTCTCTCTCTCTCTTTCTCTCACTGTCAGAGTTCTTAAAAAGCGGCCTCCTAACCCTTAGGTAGTAGCCCCAAGTGTGTGTATGCGCTAGGTAGGTAGGTATTCATCAATGCTATTATCCATGTAGTAACAGAAGAACCACGACCCTCCCCTTCCCCCCACACCCGACACCAAACCATTACGCCCAAAAGTTTGCCCTAAGCTAATGTCTCTCGGTCATTTCGCGCTCGTATCTCAGTGTCATGTCATGTCATGCTATGTCATCTCCATGCTCCCCTTCTCGCTGCTACTCGTCCGCATCTCCGCCATCTCCTGGTCCCCTTTCCCATGATTCGGATCCGCAGCCGTGCCCGCACCACCTCCACCACCACCACCACCAGTGGCAGCAGCAGTATTCCCTCCGAAGAGCCCCATACCGATATCCAGCCCGGCCACGCCATCTTTCAGCTTCGCGAAATTCGTCGAGAAGGCCCCCGGCGTATCCGCGCTGGAGCTCTGCTTAAGAGCCGCCGGGTTAGCCGCCCCCGTCCCCGTCGTGGTCTGGCCCGCAGTGAGCGCCTCATGCGCGGACTCGACGCCCGTCAGCACGCTCCGGCTTGCGGGGAGACTCGGGGGCTTGGGACTGGAGGACGCGCGCGGGGAGCCGCTGCCGGGCGAGTCGACGAAGCTGCCGGGCATGGGGGAGGAGCCGCCGGGGATGGACGAGGCCGTGCTCGCCATGGCGTAGCTGCCGATCTTCTCGTCGCGCGCGGCGGCCACGTCGAGGTACTCGTTCATCTCGGCGTCCGAGCGGTTGAAGACGGTGTGCCACCAGCGCACCTCGGAGAGCTTCGGGAAGAGCAGCCGCTCGCGCCCGCTCTGCCGGTCGTCGACCGTCGGGTCGTAGTCCTTGTTGATGAACTCCTGCTTGCGCGACAGGAAGTAGTCCCACACCGACCGCGTCTTCTCGCTGGCGTGGGCGTCCTGCCGCGCCTTTTCGCTGTTCCACAGGAACGTGCCGTATTGGCCGGCGTAAGCGTGGTAGAGAAGCCGCCGTAGGAAGCGGTCGTTGAATTCGAAACGGTTAGGATGTTGCCGTAGCAGTTGGTACGTAGCATCAAGGAACTGGTGGAAGACAGGGGATATCTCATTTGGTCGGGTAACTTCGGCGGCCTCCGGTGTGCTGGAAGCCTTTTTGGCTTGCGACGGATCATCGTTGGGTGGCGGTGAACTGATGCCATCGCCGTCAGACTCGGTGCTTGTCGTGTCTGCATGACGGTTCTTGTTGAAGAAGCGCTTCGCACTGGCGAGTGCGTTTTCAAAGGCCTCCCCAGCACGGCCATCCGACTCGCCAGGCTGCATCGTTGAGCCGGCCATAGCATCCCGCTCGGTTACAAACCACTTCTCATGATTGAGAAGACCGGATCGCTGGTGGAACATGTGCCCAAAGGACAACCAGTCCTTCTCAACTAGCACAATAAAGCCGTCAATGGTGCGATAAAATGGATCTAGCATCAGTTGTGATAGGGCTGATAGCTGGCTCGTGCGATCCCAACCGTCCGAACAGTGTATCAAGACATGCGAGTGTCTTATACCGACTTGCCGTGCGATGAGGGCTGAGCCGTCGAGAATGCCAGTGATGTGCTTGAGCCACCCGCTCTTCGCGAGAAGGTCGCGATTTGGAGGCAGCCTAGATATGTCACCGTCTTTGAGCGCTTCTATGACGGTATTCAGGGACTCTCTCATGACATGGATGTTCTCAATGTTTAGATATGCTTTCGTGGCGAATTTGTAGTACTCCATATTCTCAGAGCCCTTGCCCATCGCCTGCATTACAACCGCGTTGATGGTCGGTCGAGCATCTACTATTAGATTGCTCTGTTGTGCACCATATACTAACCGCTTCCCGGTTTTTGAGTCGTAGTTATCGTTGCCGCGGGCAATGAGCTCATCCTCTATCCGTTCTGTATCTGAAGCTTCCGCATCCAAGCTGTCGGCCCGAATATCGACCTGGCTAGAAGCGGGACTTGGTTCTACATTGTCGAGTCCATTAAACTCGACCGTGGCTGAAGCAGAGAAGCATGCGGCGACGAGTTTCTCGTCCTGTATGCTACGGTTTCCCCTGAAACCCACCATCGGCTGAGAGCTTCTGGTGATAGAGCAATTGTTCAGAGAGTGGAGGTAGGTCAAGACAGGTATTCTTTGCCTAGACCGGTACGGACCGGCATATTTAAGGACGTTGTCGGATATCTTGGAGGGCACGACTAGCACCCCCGGATAGGTCGGGGAAAAGCCGTAGTCCTTGTTTATCTGCGATATCCTCCATCCTCGATCAACAGATTTACTGCTGATACCCTGCCGCCGAAACTCGACCCTGGGATCGTAGATTTCCCAGCCATTGAAAGGCTTCTCCACTTTCAAGGATTGGTAGCTAAATGCGTATAGCTTCTCTATGGTGCCCAGTCGACAGGTGTGGTTCCGGATCCATTCGAAAGCCTCCCGCGCCTGAACCTCATCGTAGAAGTTGAAGTTGATGAAGGTGAAGTCCCGGCCTCGTAACCGTATGGAGGACGGGCGACCGGTCACACTCGGACACGGGCGGAAGAAGCAGTTGGAGATTATGGGGTATGCGATGTAAGTCTCGCGAGGTTTCTGGGCACTAGGCGGTGGCGGTTCTCCGTTGGGTGGCGGGCTGGGAAACACAAACACTATGTGGTGATCCGTCAGATGGAGTTCGCCGCTGTATTTCTCGCCGCCTCTTATGGCATCGACATTGGATATCTGGTGGTGGTGATGGTGGGGTCAGCGAGGGGCTTCGATCTAATTCAGTTCCGGTTATAATCTAGTTACCTTCTTGATATGCATTGTGAGAGCTGAACAGGTGCGTAGCTATCCCGAAGAACCCTGGAGAGGCGTTGTGCTGCTCACTCAAGCTGTCGCATTCGCTCGGCGTGGTTTGCAAATTGCCCGAGGGCCGGCGGGCGTGTATAGTAATAAGTCAGGCGTGTATAAGTAAGTGCTGTAAGGCCAAAAGGCTCTTTTGGCTAGCTACTTTGCACCGCAGAAGAAAGAAGTGGAGTGTAGTGAGACTTATTTATGAGTTGAGTATAAGGATTCTATGTGCTCTATGTGCATCGAAATGGCACATGTAACAGAGACGGATACTTCTATGATTCGATGTAGCACATGCTTGGGTCTGCCCAAGCTGGAAAGACATCATGTGTCAAGTAAGTGGTCACTACCTCTGGTTGTTGAGCTGGCGGCGCAGGTCATTGCAGATTCTCTGCCCGTTCTGCTAGCTGGCTGGCTGGGTATAAAACTTTAAGCTGGATGAGCGGCGGGGTCCAGCGCATTGGCCCATCGATGCAGCCAGTCAATTGCTCTACTTTGTATTCCGCTGCAGCGAGGCTGAAGGCTGAGGCTGAGGCTGATAGATACTGAGAAATCGGAGCAAGAGATTGTGGCTGGTGCCGACGTCACAGATCTGGCCTTCTGGCCCGTGCTCCCTGTTTGATTTCGGTACATGTATCTATGCCAAGCCTTTTATCTCTAATCTGTTCATTTTCCTTTGTATGTATCGATGAATCGGCGTTTAGCACCCACAGGCACACAAATCTGAACCCTAAGCACAAAAATCGCCAAAAATTCAGACAGTGCGTCCACCACTGTCAAGCAACCTCCACCACACATTTGATTGACCTCGACTTTTTGTGAGGACTGCAATTCATCCAACCAGGTCCCCCTCAACGAACTTCAACCTTCCCAATCCACCATCTCACACCCATATCCGAGCAGTCATCCAGCAGGATATACAGTCAAGATGGCCGTCCCAGGATCTCAGATGTAAGTGCAAATTCAGTCCTTCCATGCGATCGAATTGCCCGCCGGCGTCCATTCCAACGTCACGAAGTGCCCCTCAATCCATATTCCGATATCTCGGGAGGAATATCTCACGATGACCTACTGCATTGCATTTCCTACGGCATATTCTATCTACATTTTTTTTTTACATATTTTACATTGTTCTGTACTGACACTTCTCCCCCCGCAGTTCTAAGCGCAGAAAGTTCGTCGCCGATGGTGTCTTCTACGCCGAGCTGAACGAGTTCTTCCAGCGCGAGCTGGCCGAGGAGGGCTACTCGGGCGTCGAAGTCCGCGTAACACCCACCGTGACCGACATCATCATCCGCGCGACGCATACGCAGGAAGTCCTAGGCGAGCAGGGACGTCGGATCCGCGAGCTGACGTCGCTGATCCAGAAGCGGTTCAAGTTCCCCGAGAACAGCGTCTCGCTCTACGCCGCTAAGGTCCAGAACCGCGGTCTCTCCGCCGTCGCGCAGTGCGAGTCCCTGCGCTACAAGCTGCTCAACGGCCTCGCCGTGCGCCGCGCCTGCTACGGCGTGCTGCGCTTCATCATGGAGAGCGGCGCCAAGGGCTGCGAGGTGGTCGTGTCGGGCAAGCTGCGCGCCGCGCGCGCCAAGTCCATGAAGTTCACCGACGGCTTCATGATCCACTCGGGCCAGCCCGCGCGCGACTTCATCGACTCCGCCACCCGCCACGTACTCCTGCGCCAGGGCGTGCTCGGCATCAAGGTCAAGATCATGCGCGGCTCCGACCCCGAGGGCAAGGCCGGTCCCTCCAAGTCCCTGCCCGACGCCGTCACCATCATCGAGCCCAAGGAGGAGACCGGCGTCGTCCAGCCCATGAGCCAGGACTACGGCGCCAAGGCCGCCCAGGTGCAGGCCCAGGCCGAGGCCGCGCGCGCCGCCGAGGAGGGTGGCGAGGAGGCTGCCTTGGCTGAGGAATAGATACCTAGGGTTTGAGATCAGTCGGTGCTGGACTCCTCATCCCGAGATTCTCTCTCTCACACACACACACGTGCGGGCGGACAGTCGGAACGAATGAATGAAGGCGGTTCTTCTTCCCACAAAGGGCAAACTTGTTACGGCGTCTTGATCATATTTGCATTGCACACAGGGGGGAAATACAACGGGACTTCCACATTGTCGATTCTGGGCTGCTGTAGGCGGTAGCTAATAAGAAGATGCCGTAGACACTGCAATATAGCAATCGTCACAAGTGAGCACCACAAAATATCTGCTAAGTGACTGACTGTTGTGATGAGGTGAAACTCCTTGCTATTTTCTTGTGACACATCTACGTAGTGTGGTATCAATCATCCATTCATGCAATCAACTTGTCGAGGTCTCTCAGGGGTCTAGACTACTAGGTACTGCTCTCCCTCAATGACTACTAGAAGGGAACCTACCTGAGTTATCCGGCTTTCCCCCATGATCAATACTAACAACAAGTTACAATTCGTCAATGTCGTTCAAAATTGGGAAATATTCGAAATGGCGTACACATAGTAATTTGTTCTATGTCGACCACCCCGTCCGTATCGTAGCAGCACCGCAAGCAGCATTTGTCTGGCCGCTCACCCACTCACTCACTCAATCATCAATCAAAACCCACCCATTCATATCATATCATCCAGCCAAGCCAGTTCGCCGCGTAGCGTAGCGTAGCGGACATCATTCTCTCATCTCTTCTCTTTCCACACATATGGCGTAATCGTACAGATAACAAACAACTTTGAAACAACAAGTGGAAAAAAAAAAGTGTTGTGTTGTGTTTGAGGCACAATAAAATTTCAGCAGCAGCAGCAGCAGCAGCAGTAAAACACGGTTTAGTAGCCTCGCTACCATACCACCACACAACCAGACCAGACCAGACCAAAATCAACAGACAAACAAACCAACCAACCACTTTTTTTTCTTCTCGGACACACACACCCCTTCTTCTCCTTGCCACTGTTGTTAACACACTTGCCCAAGAAAAAACACAAAAGAGATTAGTGGTTCCAGGTGGTGTCCGTCCCCTCCAAAAAAGTGTTGTTGTTTGTCATGACCTTGACCTTTGACCCTTTGCCACACCCCCTGAACGCCGAAGAAGAGAAAAATTCCAACCTTAGAACCCCCCCGAACAGTGTGTGCCCTACCTTCTCTGTACTCCCTTCAATGAGTTCCCATTTGTGTATGTGTGTGTGTGCTCCCTACCTGCCTACCTGCCTCCCTACCTACTCTCAACCGTCATCAAGGGGGTTTCTTTGGTCATTATATGCACCCTAGGTCCCAGGCCGGAATGCGCAACATAAATCCATGATATCAATGGTACGTCCACCCTGTGGACTTCAAATAACTCTAATGCTTTCGGGGTACGCCGGTGTCACCAGATGAGAGAAATATACAATATGCGGTTTGTTGGGATGGATGTATGTGTTGTACGAAAGACATGCGTGGTGATGATATTATTCTTTCGAAGGAGAGAGAGAGAGAGAGACCGGAATTGGGGGTCCCGTAGCCTCCTTATCTCCCGGACTTGCGATTCTGCAATTCGATCGATTCGTAGTGTTTGGGCTCGTGTCCATTTGCATCGCTTCTGCTCCTTGACGAGGAGGACTCGCTATCATCAGCTAAGTCGGTCAGGCCGAATTGGCCTGTTGCTTGCTCCTCATCATACGCTCGCATCAGTCCCTCTCTGTCGGAGTGTCCCCGGCTACCTATGCTTATCCGCGGATCTGTACTCCTCCGAGCTTGTATGCTGAGACGTGTCTGGAGGCTTGAAATCATGTCCGTGCCGGTAACATCTGTCCCTCGTCCCGCGAGCATCTTAGTTCCATTGGGATCTCGCCGTGACAAGTTCAATAGGTATACACCAGTAAAAGTAATAAGGAAACCACACAGTAAGGAAAGAGTGTTGACAGTGTCTGTAGTATTGAAACCGGAGAAGAGTATGAAAGAGGCGCAGAGGGTCGCCGTAGTGAAGGTCACATAGTAAAGGGGGTTCACGCTGCCGTCATGTCAGTTCCGTCTACCAATATCTCTGACTTAGACGTAGGGGGGCTCATACATCTGTGTGCTGAATTGGCTCAGGGCCTTGTTGAAGTAGTTCATCTGAGTAAGGATACAGACTGCGGTCAGGATCATGAAGACATATGTGGAAGCATGGCTGAACTGGTTGTTGCCCGCGAACGTAAGCTTGAGGGCAATACCGAATGCCTTGACGGACATGACCGAGACGGAGCCGACGGTGGAGCAGATCGAAAGGTAGATCAAAGGGTTCTTCTTGCCGTGAAGTGGTGCGATTTTGTAGATCATGACGCTCGCAAAGATGGCGACAACGAGGCAGTACAACAAGAATCCTGATACTTATATCAGCACTTCCGCCTGCGTGATGTGAGTTCTAACCACGCCTCTACTCACCGGGCTGGATCGCATAGTGTAGGATTTGCTCGATGTTCTGGATGTCCTCATCTGGAGGGGCATGGAGAACGATGATGATGGCACCCAGCAGGCAAATCGCACAGCCTAGCTTTCCCAATGTTCCCAGCTCCTCTTTAAGGAAGTAAGATCCCAAGACAGCTCCTATCAGGACGGAGAGGGCGCCCAGGGGCGTCACCAGAATAGCCGGGGCAAAGGCGTACGCAGCGAAATTGCAGATCTCTCCGAGGATCACTGAGAACGATCATCTGTCAGTACAAGTAGGCAGGGCCGAGGTTCTCTTCTCAAGCAGGGGACACATACTCGTGACCATTCCAGCCCACCATGTCGGACTCATCAGGTATACGTAACCATCGCCGGAGAAGCCATGCTTTTCCTCTGCTTGCATCAACCCCTACAGCCACGTTAGTAGGCACACTCTCTCTTACAGCCCCCGAGCAGGAGTCCCGCAGGCTTCAGATGTAGTTGTTTCGTTGCGGTACCTTTTTCGTGATGACGAAGCTCGTGCCTGTGAAACAAAGAGAATTAGTTTCTGCATCGCAAATGAGACATGGGACGACGGAGCCGTGAGATCAGTCTTACCAATGGCTAAACTCGAGGATATGGCCAAAGCCAGGCCGATATATCTGTACGACGGTGCAAGTCAGCCGGAGATCCTGATGACGATGGTAGGTAGGTAGGTAATGGCCCTTTGTCGCATGACCGGATAGTATCGGAGCACCACACCACGAAGTGGCTGCAGGGGGGGATTGAGGGGTGGTGGTTCGTACTTCTCATCTAACATCATCTTGTAAAAAAGAGATTGCGACAGGCCGCAGTAGAGATCGCAGCCTTCAGTGGATATAGAACTCAGTAGGAAACAAAAAAAAAAAAAAAAGGAGAAGGAACGACGTATGGTCGGCGTGTGTAAGAAGTGTGTCGATGGCTCGCGCCGGGCGAGGGCGGCAGCAAGGAAGCAGGGGGGGGCGGGCTCAAAGCGGTTTGCGCCTCTCCAGACTGACAGCAGATGCCACGGAAGCCCAAGAATTGAAGATGGGGAAAGTGATTGGACTGGACCGATGGCGCTAGTACCGGTCGCACGAGCTGGAATTTGTTCGCTTAAGCAGTCGGGTGGCGCGTCGGTACTTGCAGACTTGTAGGTAGTTCGAAGATTGTAGATGGCCAGTTCGTGGTGAAGTTGCAGAGTTGGCAGTTGGTGAAAGGGCCTTCGCAGGGAATGTGGTGGTAGTAGCTGTGGTGGTAGTAGCTGTGGTGGAAGCTGCGGTGGGAGCTGTGGTGGTGGTTGTAGCTGCTGTGAATGAAATTGTCAAGTTGCTTCGTGGTCAGTTGGTCAGTTTGGTCAGTTGGCCAACTAACTGCTAATTGCTAATAACTGCCCGGGTGTGGTTGGATGTGGAAGCTGTGCTGCACAAGTCGAATCGGGCTGTCGGGGTCCGCATCAGTTCCTGATTAGGAGGGCCTCGAGGGTTTCAGAGGGCGACCTGGGGCTGCCTGGGTGACATATGTATACCGCAGAATAGGCTAACCTTGAAGTATCTACATACGTACAAAGTATGCGTATGTACATGTAGTCCAAACCCCCTGGGCAATTAGACCACGATGAGTGCGATTGGAACAAAAAGATACCAAAGATACCTGGTAGCAGATACCCGTTTTAATGGTTTAATGGGGGGGCCGTCCCACTTAAGTTAGTTGTTAGTTAACCTGGGCACTGATGTAGCCTGTAATCCTTAATATGTTAATATATGTGGCCCGTATGGGCAGAAAACGTCACTGCACAAGCGCTGTAGTTCATAACTCCTGCTACTAGTAAGGCCGAGACCCCCCCCTGAGCCCTACATTGTACATACTATTACAAGTAGGTGAAAGCTTTGAAGCTTTGTCCCTTTGACTACCCCAGGTATCTAAGATAACTGTAATCTTTTATTTATCAACATCAAAGATCTATGTAACGATATCCGGAGATATATATATCAATGATTAGATAATAAAAGAAGAATAGATAGAAACTGTAATAAATGGAAAGTGTATGTATATGAATTATGTGAAAAACACAGTTGAGATCACGGAGTTATTAAACAAGTCAGGAAACAGCACAAAAATATTAAGATGGGAAAGAAAGAAAGAAAACTCTTCTCTCTAATAATGGCTGGCTGGGAATATCTTGTCTAAGCCGGCTTGTCGATTTTCAGTGGGGAAGCACACGAATGCATCTTGGAAAAGTCTCTTTCCCACTCTTGCCCACAAAGATAGCCCAGCTTGAAACTTATTAGCGTCACGACACAGCCTCATCTGTCCACGCAGCCTTGACCGATCAGGTCAGGGGTCCTGCACTCCTGGAATTTATGTATCCTTGGCAGATTAGTGTGACGGCACAAGCCCTCCCAAACATCTATCTTCCCTGCTTGCTGTTTCCTGTTCCTGGCCGTTGATCACTACTGATCTGATCTCCAAATATTCTCCAATTGCCTATGTACATATAATAAGTGCATGCCATCACGACCATTGGCACTGTGGCGTCTTTTTTATCGACTTCGTATCGGGGTATTAGAGGAATTCGTCATATTAGACAACACAAGGTGTCTCCACTATATCTTGAACCGATGTGCTCCCAGCTCATCCCGTGGTGATATTAATACATTCTGGGTTAGCGACTTACTGTACATACCAGCCTATCTAGTTCAATATCACGTACATCATTGGTAAGGACACACTGTATACAGTATCTTTGCATCAGATCAATTACTAGAATGCCCGCGGATGGAACCTCGGTTGAGCGAAAGCGAACAAGACAATGACAGCCCAGGCCGCATTTTCCGTCCCTTCCGATATGCCGATTAGACAGAGCCGCCTCTACCTTAGGTACTGTCTCCCGCGCCAGCTGCCCTCATGATACTATCTATCACCAACACAATCTTCACGCCTTTGCGAGGCAAATTAATACTTGTACAATGGCCCATGAAACACCACAACGCCAGCTCGTCTTGGTGGTGTTTGGATACCGGGCTCCGATTCCCACCAGAATCTTCCATTCCGTAACTCCTAGCCATTCGGGTATCCTCTCGTATAGCCCGCCTACCCTACTGTGATTGCTGACGAGCACCGTGGGGTATCAGAAATGACAGAAAACAGAACGAGAAAAGAAGACGAACACGAAGTTTTCGTCGCACCGCATTATTTCGTAACTAGGTCAATGCAGCCAGCAACGTTCACGCAAATACACTTACCACTAGGAAACCTGGAGCTGCTTCCCAGATGACCTCGAACCTATTTATGGTCAGTATTTTAAGTCGATCGGCAATCCGACAGAGGGCCCCTGGATGGGTGACTGCGAGTGCTGCAAGTTGAACATCAGCAAATTAGTGATGTGTTGAGTACCCTGTAAGTCGAAAGAGAAAACTAGAGGGCTGGGGAGGGTGTTGGGGAGGTCGCAAAAGATCAGGATCGACGACGCTTGACATCTGCAACAAGTTAGCATCTCTGAGAACACACAAGCTGTCTGAGTTGCTTCAGGTAACATACCTTTCTGCTCATTTGCGCCATCAAGTGCGTCCGAGTCTGATCGGCTTCGCTTTCCAGGTGACACTTGTACCGTTTGTTTGGAAGAAGCTGTAGTGAGTTCATTCTCGACGTCCTCATTATCCGACTCCCACGTGATTTCGTCATTGGATGGCTCTTTCGAGTTTTCTGACACGTCTGGGCCTTCCTTGGATGTATCGTTATCGCCGCCATTGATGTCTTCTCCGTCGTCATCTGAGTAGTCGATCTCATCTCGATCGTCACCGTTCAGTGTTGCGGTTACACTAGTATTGTCGGAATTAGGAGCGTCTACAGGTACACTCGCTGGTTCTATAGGCTCGTTTGAACTATTGTTTTCGTTTGTGTTTAGATCGGTATTCTGGTCTTCAGCATTGTGCTCATAGTTGTATGGGGAAGCGGCTGTCGAATGATCTTGAGAAACATGAGCATTAGTGACTGTTGTTAGGGGTTCAAACGGTCGAAGATTAGGTAAAGAGATGCCTCTGTATGTGACGGTCGTTGGGCACCTTGTGCCATTCTCATATGGGCTTCGTTGTTGAGAGTAGCTAGTGTGATGTGCCTCAGTGATATTGTCAGACGAGATGAGTTTCGAGTTGTTAAGCCGCCAACTTGCATCAAGTCTTTCGAGTTCAACTTCAAAGCACGCGTCACACTGACAGCCACTCCTCCGAGTACAAGGAAAGAAAGATGGTGGGTTTAGAAAAGTGAGAGCTTTACCCTGCTTTGTTGGAGAAAGATCCAGTTCGTCATCAGAGTAGTCGATCAAGTCATCCTCCGCTTCAGCGTCAGCACCTCTGGCAGTGGTCTCTCCAGATTGCTCAGCATGTTGTATGACTTCCTCTGTGTTGAGCTCCGCCACCGAATTAACTCCGGCTTCTTTCTCGCGCTCTACTAGGGAGTCAACGGCATCATCCTTTTCAGAATTATGGCCTGGTTCATCTTCATAGGCTTCTTCTCCGTCTTCCTCCTCCTCATCTTCTTCTTCATCTTCTTCTTCATCGCCATCAAGTGAGGTGGCTGGAACCTTCTTATCAAATTCGTCTGCTTGTTCATCATCAAAGGGGGTCGCTTCTCGGTAGACGGCAACTTCTGAAAGACCTCTACCAAAGTCTGCGCTATCTAAAAGGGCCACAAGGCGCTGGTGGCAGTTAGGTCTTACCATAAGGTAGGTGTAAAGGTCTGGTGAAGATTCTGCTCCATCATTTTGGACAAGTCTATCGTAGAGATTGAGAATCTCCCCAAATGTGTACTTCTCAAGCATATCACTCGTCGAAGACTATAAGCAAGTTAGCTCAGTCCAATGCCAAGTTGAGAAGGGTTCTCACCTCTGAAAATTCTAATCCAAGCCCATCTACGTGCATCACCAATTCATCAAGAGGAGATACTTCATCAGATATAACATCCCGCAAGCTTGACAAGAATTGACCAAGGGGGAGATCTAAAGCTGAGAAATCACTTAGGAAGTACTGATTGGGATCGTCGTCTTCGGACTTAGCGAAGAGTCTGTAATCCGTTTGACCATAAGAGATAAACATCTCATGACGAGTGGCAATCGAAACCAAATCTTCTACATGGTGTGAACCATTCTGAGTTGAGTCGTCTTCGGTGACACCAACTTCGCCATTGAAATCCTCAGTTCCAGGAACTGGTGTTCCTGGCTGACTGCGGGATTCACCGGTATTAGAGGCGGACGACTGCCCTTGTGTTGGGCCTTGGTCCTCGGAATATTGATCATTGGTAAGCTCAGCATACGAGTCGCTAGCTTCAAGTTGCTTTGGGCTATTGTGGTGAGATACCGCATGATTCTGCTCGATCTGCTCTTGCTCAGCAAACTGCTCTTCCGGTGAGCTTTGCTTAGAATTCACTGGGCCGTTAGGCTCCTGTTCCTGTCCAAGCTCTTGTACTTGTTCGGCGGCATCGCCGCCTTGATCATGCCCAGAGCTTGATTCATCATCGTGACTGGCTAGAATTTGGACCTCGTCATGAGTTTGATGGATATTACCATCCTGACCGGCGTCTATATTTGGTTTAGTAGTGCTGTCTTCGGATTCATTTGGCTCGCTAGTAGCAGGTTTCTCTGCAGTCTGCTGGACATCGACTTCAAGCACGGTCTCTGAGTCGTTGGCATACGCACCTCCCACCAAACTATCCGATGCGTTGTTCTGAACACTTTCGGCAGATGTCTCGACACCACTTTTTCCAACATCGGACAATCCGAAATCTTTCGACTCTACTCCACTACCAGGAACTGCACTTAGAAGCAGATTGTCGTCCGTCGTCAGAGTTGCTACGGCTTCTTCACCTTCGGTCAAGTCCACGTCCACTTGGTCAGTTGATGCCGTGTCGTGATTGGCCGGGGCCTCCAGCCAGTTGCCCTCACCAGTAGTGAGGCTATCGGTGGCATAATCGATTTCCGCAATATTCTCGAATGGTTCGTCACGAGAAGCATGTTGTTGCCACATGTTCTCTTCAGGATCACCAAGGTCGATCTCAATATCGTTAGCCGTTGTCGCTGCCTGATTATGATCAATATCATCGGCATCAATCATGCCATAGGATGCGTCATCGCCCTCGGCCATTAGTTCATCTCTGGTATCGGAGTTGAAATTCTGGATGTCCTGGACTTGATCGAAATCTGCCAGTTCCAGGTCTTCATCAGGTTGCCCGACCGCAAAATCAAGATCTATGTCAATGTCCTCTCCAAAGCCAGGGTGGCCAAGGTCGGTCGTGATCTCCATCTCCTCCTCGGGCATAATGCCTAAGTTGCAGAGATATAAGAATTAGGGCAGTGACCAAAGGAAGAGTTCCTTTTGGGAAACCAAGGAGATTACCCTCCTGACCAGTTCGGTCGGTATTGCTGGCAAAGTATCTCTTCAAGAAGAATCAAGGACAAATGCAAAGACTGTTGGGCTGTTTGTTCACAGGAAGGCTAAGAAGGATAGCCAGAGTGCATTAAATGGGGAAGCTCAAAAGACAGGGGTGAGAGATGCGTAATTCTGAAAAGAAGCAAAATCACTTCCCTCCGACAACACGCAATAAAGCCTCTTATATGTGAAGTTTTTGTTGTTGCCAGCTTCGCGTGGGCATTAAGAAATCAGTGTGGGCAGAAACAATAACGAGACCAGCTGATAGACGTGGCCAGGTTTTACCGCGTATTATATAGGTGAATGATTGATTGCTCAGATGGGGACACTGAAGGGGGTGTAGGCAAACTGCGCGCGGAACAAAGGATCATTGGTCGTGGGTGTGGCGGTTTCACTTATCGAGGGATAGGCTGTTCGTGAATGGGTATGGCTGTGTGTTTATTGTCTCGAGCCCAGTGTTTCGGGATCACTTGGATGACGGGTTTCAATGTCGGACCAGTCGACTATGCCTATTAAGAGAGGGAGAAGATATCGAGAGCTGGCAGAGCCTTTCGTTGGGTGACCAAGTAGGTGACGCGACCGTAATACCCGTAATGCTTGTGTAGCGGTTGCGGAGTTGTCGGTTCGTGAAAAACTTGGTCATACGCTCTTTCTCAGGGTCGGCGATGGAGATTACAAGATGTAGTTGTCCTAAAATGGTGAATCGTACCAAGTGATGGGGAAAGGTGAAGTCAAGATCGATGGAGGGAAAGGTTTAATGACCGAAGAAAGAGGTGAGGTTGATGCTGTTTGTCAAAAGAGAGTGGGCACCATTTGCGGCTCATGCATTCCATTCAGGTGCCTGACGGCGTTGCCACATTAGCGCCAGTGAATCCCAGCTGGCAATAGGGGCACGGACCTATCTTTCGGATAATCACCGGCTTCATTCATAAATCTAATCTGTCAGTCTGTACTCCGTACAGTTTTATTGTACAAAGTACCGATTCCCGTACTGCAGCTGTGGCAGTACATAGATACGGTAACTTTCAAGCACTCTGGCCAGTTGGACAAACACCGAACCTCCTGTGTGGCTTGAGTCGGGATCATTGAAGGCACCACATTTTCCAAGCGCACCTTTACCTCTAGGCGTCTTGGTCATAGGAAAGCTGCCAATCCGACAGTCTGCAGAAACACCTACAACTACAACTGCGACTAGTCATATCAGCAACCATTACTCTCCTTTGCTGGGACTGCCCAACAGCATCAACTCTCTAATACACTGCGCATTCAGTACATTCAAAATGGTAGGCCTCGCCTCTCTCTCTCTCCACCTCTCTATAATATCTTGAATTGTGTTAACATGCTGTGTTCTACTCCAGGTCGTCTTAGCAGCATCCATCTGTACGCGGGGAGGGAAAGCTGTCCTCTCGAGACAGTTCCGCGAAATGCCCAGATCTCGAATTGAGGCCCTCCTAGCATCCTTTCCCAAGCTTGCCGACTCGGGTACACAGCACACCACCGTTGAGCAGGACAATGTCCGCTTCGTCTACCAGCCCCTCGACGAGCTCTATATGGTCCTGATCACCAACCGCCAGTCGAACATCTTGCAAGACATTGACTCTCTTCACCTGTTTGCCCAAGTTGTCGCAAGTACCTGCCGGAGCCTGGACGAGAGGGAAATCTTGAGAAATGCCTACGAGCTGCTGAGCGCATTTGATGAATTGGTTTCGCTTGGCTACAGGGAAAACCTCACCATCAGCCAGATCAAGACTTTCTTGGAGATGGAAAGTCACGAAGAGCGCATCCAGGAGATCATTGCACGGGTATGTCTTGTCGTAATTGTAAGCTATCTTTCTTACGCTGACATCCACCCAGAACAAGGAGCTGGAGGCAACCGAGGAGCGCAAGCGAAAGGCCAAGCAGTTGGAATTACAACGAAAGGAAACTGCAAGGACTGGCCGCCCTGGCGCACCGCGAACACCAGTATATCCAACGTATACTCCACCTACCCGACCAACGCCTGCCGATACCTACGATTCCTACGAGGCTGAGAAGAATAAGTCGCACAAGTACGAAGGACCACCCACTTGTATTGTTCTCTGCTAACAAGGATACAGGCCCGCTATGTTGAAAGGCAAGGGAATGCAATTGGGCAAGAAATCCAAGACTACGGATATGTTCGAGCGAGTTCGAGGGGACATGGGAGCCGAAGTCGATGACTCGCCATTGGTGCCGGTGGCTTCCACACCGGTTGAACCTGCAGCACCGCGCGTATCTACAACCTTGGATCGCGATGCCATCCACGTCACTGTCAACGAGACTATTGCTGCCAAGCTGTCCCGAGAAGGTTCACTCAACTCTCTAACCGTCAGTGGCGACCTGAACCTGAGAATCTCCGATCCGAGCTTGACCAAGATCAAACTCAACCTCACGGCAAACGCTTCCCATGGTGCTCAGTTCCGTACTCATCCCAATGTTGACCGTGGTCTTTTCACGAGCTCCAAGACTATCCAAATGAGCAATACTGCCCGTGGCTTTCCAGTCAATAACACCGTTGGTGTACTGAGATGGCGAGCTACTCCGAAAGCGGATGATACCTCTGCTTTGCCCATCAGCTTTACCGTCTGGGTGAACAAGGGCTCAGGAGGCAACTACACCATGACAGTGGAGTACGAGCTTACCGGAGGTGATGTACTGAAGGATGTCAGTGTAGTCATCCCGTACGCCACCAGTGAGCCATCCGTATCCAGCTTCGATGCTACGTACGAAGTATCGGGGGACAGCTTGGAGTGGACTATTGGAACTGTCGGCGATGATAACCCGAATGGCTCTTTCGAGTTTGATGCTGAGGCAGATGACGAAAATGAGTTCTTCCCTATGCAAGTGCGATTCTCCAAGACGACGCCCTTTGTTGATGTCGATGTAAGTCCCGATTCCTCATATGTCTGGGCAAGAATCCCACTAATCTCGTGCAGGTCTCTTCGGTCAAGCTACTGGAAGAAAATGAGGAAGTGACTTTCTCGAAGGATGTGAAGTCCGTCGCCGATTCCTACTTGGTCGAGTAGATATCTTGAGCTGGGGAAAGGTAGGTAATGAGTATAGTGTGGAGCAAAGGGTTACGAAAAGGAGTTCCAAGGCACAGGGTTCTAATAGAGCTGTTGTAGGTCTACATAGAGCATGTGAATTGACTATCTGATGAATACACTGAATTATGCACATGCCTGTATAAACGTGTTTCTTGCCATCTTTATGATATAAATGTCTGTTTCTTCTCGTAATTACGTTTTGCATAGCTTTAATGTTGTGTAATGTACATGTTTTAAGAAGGATAACACAGTTTGTACTCTGGGTAGAATACTGTGCTTACAGCGGCTACAGCCTGCCTTTGAGCAGGAGGGTGCTGGTTTTGTGGGCAATTTGGCACACTGTGTCTTCAACAACCTTCACAAAATCGCAATAGGTCCATTGCAGGGCAAATCGAACCAGCATCAATGCCATATCTCGATCTCACGGCAGATACGGATTTCCGATAAACTGCATGATGAGCAGTAGGTTTGTAGACGCCATTGAACATACCGTTTCGTTGGATTGGCCATGACCGAGCCAATTGAGCTCGAGCTCTTCGGCGAGTCTAAGCTTGACGCTCAGCCTCGCGAGGCTCTCCTTACATACAACCCCAGTATCGAGCTCTTTGCCGGTACTTCGGGACCGACGACTCTTCAGATATGGCGATCCAACGGCCAGGTCGTTTCCAAGAACAGCCAACGCGGCGAACGGGACAGCGTTGAGGCTATCCGCTGGAAAGCCGACGGTAGGTCTCTTCATATATATGTTGATACACCGGATCACATGCTGAAGCGCCCCAGGCCAGTTTCTCGCTGTAGGATGGAGCGATGGAGTGGTAAGGTTAATGGGCCTGGAGACCAACAAGGCTGTTCACCAGATGCCCGTTTGTGAGGCGGACAAATCGAAGATCACCTACATTGGTTGGACGCGCAACAATGCCAGGCCGCTCGCGAGTTCGGCGTCCGCGTCCTCTGCTTTGACTTGGGAGAGTCTTGCATCTCGTGGTGTTGATGCAAGTAATAGCAATCCCGTGACCGATTTGCCGAAGGAGCTCACGTTTCTCGAAGTCGAGACTGCTCTACCAAAGATCAGCCCTTTACCTGCGTCAGGGGGCTCAGGGTAGGGCACCATTTCAGAGCCTATACTATTACATACTGACTACATGATAGAGATGACATGTTCGTTTTCACAACAAGGACATCACTAGAGTTCCTCTTCCGGCCTTTCTCCCCTCAAGACAGCGACCACGTTGATGTTATGATTGTTGGCACCAACGATGGCCGTATACATATCAGCATCTATGATTCTTTTGTCATCGGTTCATTCAATTATAATCTGCCTTCGTCTTTTGGGAAGGGTGCTTCTACTCCCTTGCAGCTTTGTCACCATGCCTGTCATCCCGATTTGTCAACTCACATGCTCGTCTTCAAACCATCGGGAGCAGACCAGTCCACAATCATGTATCTTGTACCCATGGATCTCACCTTCATTCATTCATCGCCGGAGAACTTGTCCTTGCTGGCATCTAAAACGACCACACTGCAGAAACTACTAAGATACGTCAAGCAGGTGCAGATGCACATGATGCATGAGTGGCAATCAACCCGAGAACTACCCACTCGGTTTTTGAACAGCATCAATGAGACTTTGCATGAGTCTGGTAACTACGGCGAAATGAACATTGGACAGGCAATGTACCACTCGGTCGTAACAGGACATACGTTCCCAGAGGTTAGAGAATGGCTGGTCGACCAATTAGCCGAGCGGGTATGTGTCATTTGACCCTGTTTGGTTCATGGCTGTTAACAGACTACTCTAGGGCCACAAACGATGGGACAAGGCTGTCGTCTCTGGTCTTCAGACCCTTCGTAGCCTGGTGCATGAGAATTTTTTACCCGTTCTCGAACGTATCGGCATCATACTCAGCCGCCTCCTAGGTATTGCTCGCTTTCATGAATCGAAGGCTGAGATCGGCTTCACCAGTGCGCAGATCGCAAAAGTCATGGACATCGTATCTTGCCTCGTGTTGGTGGGAAATAAGATTCTCCTGCTTGTCATGGAAGAGCTCGAACTGTTTCATTCTTTCTCGACTTGGCTTCGGCATGAGATTGATAGGCTGGCATCGTCTTCGGCAACGGAGGAACTAACAGAGAAAGAAGCAACAATGGAACATGGGAAGATACTAGCATACATTCAACGATATATGCTTACTAGTCCTTTGCGGTACTATCTTAACAACGTGCCAGCAGATGACCTGAAGCAAGGTCACCAACAAGCGGAAAGCGGTAGTTCCCTGTTAGAAAGTCTCAGCAAACAGATCGACAAGCAAGAATCTGGACAGCCTAATACAGGCATATTCCCACAGATCGAGTTCCTGTGCGGCTACTTAGACGACAAGGCCAAGGTCGTCTTTGAGGGTATCGCGGAGGCGGAGAAGCGAAGTGTACGATTTGGCCAACCGACCACCATCGAGTTGGAGCACAACATATCTCAGTTTGACGTCAGAACATCTGCTATCAGAACCTCGGTAAGCTTCGAAAAGTAACCAACCCTTCCACGTAACTTAACATTAATTTTCATTATAGGACTCATCACAAGGAGTTACATACACAGCCATCACTACCGAGGATAACGAAAGCAGCGGTATGGTTATAACCCACCTGGTTATTGATATTATGAAGCATTGAATCTAACGCCAGCATGCCAGTCTACATATTCCGAACAACCACAAATATAACGAATGGTATCAGCGGCTCTGTCACGACTGAGGCCACATGCATAGTTCTTGGCGATGGCAAACTGCTAGGTCTCAAATTTCTATACGATGATAGCCTGCTCGTCCTGTGGGCTTCAAATGGTAGGCGTCATGCCGGCAACTTCCCATACTCATTACTAATATCCAACAGACCAACCGCTACGCATCATCAAAATATCACACAAGTCTGCCGATTTGGGTTACCAACCCTACAGCCCGAAAAGCAAACTGTCATCCCACGTCCTCAGCAACGACCAGGTCACCAGCGTCTTCCTCAACATGATAGTGCCTTGCGAAGCTAGCTTCGTGCCCCAGCAGATGGAGGTCAAGGAGGCCAGCTCTGAGCGCGGTAAAGTACCGCCGAGACTCTGTCTTCTTGGCAACGACCTGCAGACCTACAAGGTCTTTGCATTGCCGGAAGATCTGTTCGGACAGGCAATGCGGAGTTGAGATTTTTGTCAGTGTGACCGAGTATCCAAGATAGTAATAATTACATATCAACCAATTCTGGGCCTAGGCATCCCAAGCTTTAGTTACGCATATACATCGTAACGAATGTCCCTTTTAATATTAGATTATAAAATGTGTCTTCGATAATAGGGCATAAGAGCTGTTTCAGCCCAGCGTAGAGATCCGAGCATCAGGTCAGCTTCGCTCCCGTATTCTTCATGGATTCTTTTCATAGCTCATTACAAAATTCATCTTCAAGAATTCATTTCAATTGTCTAATTATCAGACTTGACTAACACACTATTCATAACCCCTCGCTTATGACTCTCACAACTTCGTCGCCCTTTTCGACCATTCTCTTAGAACATTCTTCTGAATCTTACCCGTGCTCGTCTTCGGAAGTTCCTTGACGATCTCCACTTCCCTCGGTATCATGAACCCGCTAATTCCACCCTTCTCCCGAGCCCAGTCTATCATTTCCTTTGGAGTCAAGGTCTTGCCCTCCTTCACCGTAAGATATGCTTTCGGTCGCTCTCCCCAACGCGAGTCCGGAATAGCCACGACGCCGGCCTCGAGCACATCGGGGTGCTTGACTAACATCGACTCAAGAGCAACCGAAGAAATGTTTTCCCCGCCTTCAACGTGGCCAATCATTAGTATCTCAACACTTTAAACTAGAGTTAAAATAAATATGGACGTACCGCTAATGATGATATCTTTAGCCCGGTCCTGGATTTGAGCACTTCCGTCTGGATGCCATACTGCCAGGTCACCAGAATGTAGAGCACCACCAGCAAAAAGCTTCCGCGTGGCCTCGGGATCCTTGTAGTAACCCTTGACACAGATATTTCCCAGGAATATGATCTCGCCGATCTCCTTACCGTCTTTAGCCACATCGATCAGAACCCCTTCTGGCTGGTCCTGCTTAATCACGCGGATCGGCAGACTGGTCAGAAAGCCGTGGCCCTGACGAGCCATCTTCGCGTACCTCTCATGTGAAGGGAGAGATTCCCAGTGGGGCATATGATAGCCTTTCGTTATAGGGCCGTATGTCTCGGTCAGACCGTAGACGTGCAACGGCCGTAGGTTGAAGTTGATCTTTCAACGTTATTAGCTAAGTCTTGGGAAAGGGGTTTCTGGTTCGTACCATCTGTTCGAAAAGGTGTGCCGTCGGCGGGCTTGCAGCCACAGTGACTCGAACCGGTTGTGGCAACCGTGCCGCTTCTTTGGAAGCGCAGAGCATGGTGTTCACAGTCGGTGCTGCGTTAAAATGCGTGATGCCTTCCTCTTTGAGAAGCCTCCATATCAAGGGGTAGTCAATCCTCCTCAGGCAGTAATGTGTACCTCGAACAGCGGTTACGGCCCAGCTTTTTCATCTTAGTGAGACTGACATAATAGACATCGAGCTACAGATGACTTACGGAAACGTCCATCCTATGGCGTGAAACCTGACAAGATTAGTGGAAGGATGTCAGCCTTGAAGCATGCTTGCTTACATCGGTAAAGTCCATAAGTATTTGCATCTCCCGTTCTCGATATTCAGGCCAGATTCTATTATATTCCCCATTGTCGCGAGGTAGCTTCCTCTGTTTGTGTAAACACATCCTTTAGGCCTTGATGTAGTTCCGGATGTGAATGGAATTGCAATCATGTCATCCTCATTTTGACAGTGGGAGTCCAGTCCGTCCCATCCTTTGCTGCCCTGTTCTCGATCATACTTAAGACCTTCGAGCACAGCTTCATTGAACGGCCCGCATAACGGGCCTTCGGTTATATCGGTATCCTTAGATAATTAGCCATAAATAATTTTGAGAGTTTTTGAGCGTACCAGATCGGCGATAAAAGGCACATTAGGATGGCTTTTCTTGAAGTCATCCAGTAAAGGCAGGTATTCGTGATCGACGATGATAGAATCTACTTCAGCAAAATCGAAGATATACGATATGTCCTCGGGTTTCAAGCTATGACCTTCGCTTTAGACCATGATCCAACCGAAACTCGCGAGACTTACAGAGACTTACCGATAGTTCGCCGGGACGATAACTCCACCAGCGGCGACAATTCCGAATAACGACTCCAAGAACGCAGGCGTATTCGTGGCTAACACGCCGACTCTCTTATAACTATACTTCAGGAGGTAATAGGCAAGTCCCCTAGCACGATCCGCAAATTCGCGGTATGATCTTCTGATGACTTGATTGTTTGCAGTGACGTGAAAAATAGCTTGCGCATCTGGCTCAATAGCTGTCGCCCGTTCCAAAAAGAATGTCGGCGACAATTGGTGAATATGGTGACTGTGGTCCAGACCAACGGGTGACTTTGTAGCCGTCGAGTCTAGATGCCCTATGATGTTTTGCACCCGCGATGTAGCCCCCGACATGTTGATGGCAGTACTATGTTGACACGGTCTTGTCTCCAAGACACCTGGGATACCTGTATGTCAATGGCCTGGTATATGTTGTTGAATCACTAGAGACTGTATATGATTTAACCAGGAACGGTGCATAGAAACTACCTAGTGAGCAAAGACGACTATATATATATGGGTTGTTTTCCGTGAATGTATGCGTAGTAATCACGGCTATGAAACTATACACCTGGCATCCGTAGCGAAGACCCGGACATGGCGGGAGAGCCAAGGAATATACATATTGTACCTCAAAATCCGGGGCCGACACTAGGTAACCCTAGTCTACCCCACGGTAGTCCCGTCCAATTTCCACTCCCTCTTCCCCGAACCACTCCTGCTCTAGCCATTAATACCTAGGTTAGCCGGCTACCTCCCTAGGTAATACATGTACCACGTGTATGCAGGTAGTATTTACATGCCAGAGGCGGGGTTACAGCGATGCTACAGCGGTGAAATGCTCCCCTAGAGAAACTGATGTCACGGATGTCCTGGAAGTTGTTCAGACAGCCAGAGACGGAACGTTCAGAAGTATCAGCACATTTACACGATAATTCTACACTCGTAGTCTTATGTGTAACCGCTGGCTGGATATTGACCATATATCATAGGTCTGCAACGCATGCTAGTTGAGGCGCCACAATACGACAATGTCAGCTTCCTTCTGCAGCATTCTTTCCACCACGGAATGTAGGCTAGGATCATCCCTACGTGTCAAGGACGTCTTACATGTAGTTTCCATATCCAACATCTTGGGCTTCAGGGCACCTGGTTTTAACAGGGTTTGATACTCTAAATAGTTTGTGCTGATTACCAGTTTCAAGTCAGTGCCTTGATCGAGGGGATTACATCGTGTCTCCTCTTATTCCACCGCTGGCAGAATAGTCTCTTACAATTATCAGTTAGCAAGATTCATAAAAGAATTGCGAAAGATGCCGTGCTGCTGCACATGTATAAGATAGTTTTCTCAGGAAAGGAGACAGTTAGGCCTATTAGTTGTGGTCTATTGCTTTGCTCCAGTATTCATTTCTTGGTTGAGCATGTCTTTACTTAAATTCATATCCACTGTGGAAACTGTTTGTGTGGATATTATACTTTTGAATCTAGATATCTTGATCCATCGACAGCGCGTAGCCTGCATTGTAGTTATTTGGCATGAGGGGATATCTCTATGTCTTGTTATATGCTAATCAAGGCCAAACAAGTAACTGGCTTGCGTCAACTAGATAATCGTGACTTGGGATGGATCAATATCTTCTTCAAAGCAACTTGGCTCCTTCGTCCAAGATTGTTCATCTCCACGATGTCCATCAATGACCCGTCCATCTGCCAAGAGTCCGATTCGCTTGAACACATCACGACTTTCATCAATTTGTCCCAACAGCAAACTGAACTCAATCTGGATAACCTCTCGAGCATCTGGCACCAAGAAGTAGGTGCTGTCCTCGAGGATTTCAATGCGAGTTAATCTGCAGCTGTAGACCTTGCTTCCTGTCAGACGCTCGGGTGCGGTCGTGCTATCGAGGAACACTCTTCTGCAGTGCTGTTCGAAAGGCAAGCGCCAGTTGGTAGGTCGTTGATTGGTCCCAGTCCCAGAAGAGTCAATTTGGAAAAATTCCGTGCTTCCATATCGAAAAATACAAGCGTCGCTGCCGTTAAGTGCCGTATACGCGGTGAGTGGAAACAGGGACGCCCTCAACTTGAGAGTTCCCTCCTTGACTCTGCCGCTTAGATCTGCGGTGCTTGCAGTGCACGACGCCTCCAGAAGCTCAAAGTACTCTTGAATAACCTTGACGCTTGGTTGCTCTTCCCGTGCTCGCCACCTATTTGGGTAGATGATCCTTCTATCGGAGCAGGCCCATGACCAGCTTGGGGCCAAATATTCTTTGTTGTGTACACGTTCTGGGCCATAGGGTGTCCATAGCAAGTCTAGACCCAACGAATCGCTCCAGAGGCCGGCTAGATAGTTTGCCCCTGGCCTACCCCCCTTCATTTGTCTCGCAAGGCCTGATACTGCCGGTAGCTTGTCGGTTTGGTAGGTTAAGTTCAAAGAGCAATAGAATTCGACAATCGTTCGCCATTTATAATCAATGAAATCGCTCTTCGTGCCTATGCTGACTTGGTTGTGAGGGAGGTCTGGAGGTCTTTGACCGCACTCGCAAAGCATCGATTCCCTACAATCCCACAGCAGCTCATCTCGACCGAACTGGAGGAAACGTGGCGATAGAAGCCGTTCTTGAAACACCCACCCCCGGGTCAGGAGGGGAAATACAGGAATCGCTTCCCCATAGTCTTGGAGGTCCATGGTACTTGAAATTGGGTGCTGAATCGCTCCCTTAGGTGTCTCTTTCTTTGCACTCGTATATGCTGCTAGAGCGTACTGACACCGGATACTATATGGCTTATTGGATTCTGTTTTCCCCTCCAAAAGCACCGCTCGCTGCCTTGTATGTCTTGGATCAAGTCCTTCTGTGCTATCTTTGGATGCCGACGCGGAAATTGTAATGTAACTATTCCTGTATATGTCGGCCATTTTAGAGGATTCGGTTTCCCAATCTATTCGGCTGTCTTGAATGATGCAAAGAGAGTCGATCCATATATACTGGACACCTAACCTTCGGGAAAGTAGGATGGCGTCCTGAAACGTGGTTGGAATAGCAAACCAAGGAATACGTTCCATATAACTTAACAGGGTCTCGGTCGTAGTCATAAGTGGTCTCTCCTGGCCCCAGCAATGACTCAGACATATGTAACGACTGCGACTTAGATTGCCGCTTACAATTCGTATTTCAGACCCATTAAGACCAGTATCAACTACTCTAGTGGGTAGGGCTGGTGAAATATTGTCGCTACAACTATGATTAGTGACACAGTCCTTAATCCAATCCAAAGCGGTATTGAAACTTCCTTCTCCATCGAAGTCGAGTGTAGTTATATCTCTGTGGGCAGACAAGATACCCCAAGGACATGTTGTTCCTATAGTATATATTTTAGTCTCCGACGCCCTCAAGGAACCTTCTCGTAAGCACCGTGGAAGGGTATGCATCTTACCCCATGTACACCAGAAAGATACAATAATTCCATGGATAAATACATCGACCTGGAAGTTTCTTCCTTTATTTGAAGGGAAAGGAGGGAATGTCGCGCTAGCTTCATCACGCGGATAGATCGGCGATAATATGGCAATAATACCTTCGTAGACAAGTCTGCAGAATTCGCAAGTTGTCCGTTTCAAGTCGCCAAATTTGGAATTACGGCCACGCACATCGGATTTCTGCTCGCAGCGCTGGCAAAGTGGCATAGTCCTAACTTATATATATATAAGTTCGTATAATCGAGAGATATACGTGAAAATTGTCATGTTGTTGTCAAGTTATACGTACGTTTTACTGACACCAAATTAGCTGCATCCCAATATGAAACGATTGTGTGACCATCTATGATTACTTAGCTCGACTATACATAGTAGTTGACTACCTAGGTAGTTACTTAGCTAGGAAACCAAAACAGATGAGGATTCTCCCTCTAGACATCTTATGCACCAAAAACCCGGAGTTTACCTGTTCTCGACTTCAACATACTTTTCTGTCTTCTAGGCTTGCCTAGATATTTGTCATAGTTCTCTAATGATCAGGGGTATCAATTGACATAAAATAAACCAGTTATATGAGGTAAATGATCATGGGTCGAAGAGAGAGGCATTAGCTGTCTTTCTCGAAAGCATCATTCAGGTAGCCAACGAAATTCTCTCGTAGCCTGCCTGGCGCAAGGTTCCCTACCACTTCAAGGCCAATACCGCCCCGATTTAAACCCATGAAAGCCCTTCGCAGTCGCTGTAGTTGAGGCAAGCCGACCTTTTTGCCTGCTGGCAGTTCCACAACCAAGTCGTCTTCGCTGCTCCCGCTACCACCCGGGATCTTGATCTCGTTCCCGCCATCATCGCTCTGCTGGTCCAATATCCGCTTCACAATCTCCTGCGTCTCGCGGTCAAGCATATATAGGTAATCCCCGCCAACGTCACTCCCCCGCTGCACAGTCGCTTGGTTAGGCTTTATGACTTTCCTAGCCTCACCGGCAATCGCATCCCATAACTTATCAAACACCTGCCTGGTCTGCGCCTCGTCATCCTCCCAGATGAGCGTGAATAGTGGACTATCCCACCTCGTCATGGGATTGGGCTCCTCATAGCGAAAGACGAGGTTATCCCAGTTCTCCGGCTCGTACGGGCCCTCCTCATCCCCCTCTCCCTCTCCCTCATCTCTCTTACCCTCCCCACCCTCCTTCCCCTCCTCCTCCTTCCCACCACCATCTCCCCCCCGCTCCCGCTCCCGCTGCTGCCTGCGCAGCAACCTCTCCTCGTTCACCCGGCGGGCCCTCTCGCGCGCGCACCCGATCTGCAGGACGCAGCTGGGCGTGCGCACGGCCTTGGCCTCGCAGAACAGCTGGTACCGCCAGCCCTTGATGTAGTTCAGGCCGTCGAGCACGACGATGTCGCGGTCGCTCAGCACGCGCTTGACGCCGCCGTACAGGCTCGCGCGCGCGTCCTTCTCGGACGCGTTCGCCGACCGCGTGTGCGCCGGCGTCGCCGACAGGTCGTACACGGACCGCGGGATCGAGAACGTCTGGTCGGATATCAGGTGTAGGCGGTACTTGGGCGTTGGGGCTGGGGTTGGTGTTGGCGCTGCTTCTGCGCTGCCATTGGAGTTGGAAGGGGGGTTGGGGTTAGGGGAGGAGGAGAATGAGGAGGAAGAGGCGGTTTGGATGCGCTCGGTGAGGTAGGCGTGGAGCTGCTTTGCGCGCGTGGTCTTGCCGGAGGTGGGAAGGCCGGTTACGATTATCAGCTGGTTCTTTGATCAGATACCTCTTATATACAATGAGTTGAATGGAAACTCACCGGCATCTTCTGTGTATAATAACGGATTGTCTTGGTTTTGTTTGACTGATACCTAGAGCTGCACTTTTTTTATCGTTACTTAGGATTGAGACCCCACGCTCAAACCCCGCCAACGAGAACATTGAACCTTAGCTGCACGTCACTGCTGCCAAGAGACTAAGCCCTGTCGGGTTCTATGTATGAGATCTAGTAGTACCTAGGATCTGAGCCAATAGGAGCACTTGTGGTTTTATAAACGGAAATCTGGACATCGTCAAAAATTCAAACCTCTGAGAAGCATCTCACATCATGGAAGTTTCCATCGTTAGAAAGATTCATCAAAATTTCGCAATATATTGTCTCACTAAACCTCTATCTAAACACTTTGTTCGTAAATCATCATCCTGAATAGTTAACCAGAGACAAAAGCTTAGTATCAGTCTCGACTCCCAGCCTATTTACGATTATTCGTCTCTAGGTCGATATCTTGCCGGCGGTGACCACGTACGGCACCATGAACTTGACCCCTTGGCGTTTGCCCCAGCGTCATTCCAATACCCTCCACAATCGCAACGACGATCATCTCCATGATGATGGACATGCCCAGCCGGACATTAACGTCAGGGTTCACGGGGTTGAAGGTAGAGCTGTTCCCAAAATTTGTTGCGGCCGAGTAGGCGAGTCGGACCAGGAGGAAAGGCAGCGAAAGACCCACGGCCAGGACCAATCGCTTCTGACCTATTTCGACCCTCGAGATCTGAGTCGCGAGGATGACCGTCGACAGAAGAAGCAGGACGTAGGCGGCGATCATGAGTGCAGTACCCGCCACCGAGAGATTCGAGGTAGTGTAGTTGCCCGCGTCGTCGTAGTTCGCTCCCCCGATAGCGCTGAGGATCAAGCCGACAGTGACAACCAGCTCGACGAAGCGCAGTTTTATCTCGCTCAGGAACAGAGTGGAGCCCTCGCGGATACTGCCAAGCGCCCGGCTGAGCAAGGCTAGCTGGACGAGAAACAAGGGCGACAGGCCGACATTCTGGCAGACTGCCGACCCTATATACAGCCTGACATTTATGGGATCAGATATAGTGGCGAGTTGAAGGGCTGCTCCGATGATGCGAAGTAGCGAGAAGATAATCATAAAGAGCCACCCTGCATTGCGACCAATGCCATGTCGTATTGAGAGCCATATACCGATGAATAATGCCGGGATATAGATGACAATTTCTGCGATGGAGATGTTGTTCTGCTCGGTCAACCCCATCTCGTATAAAGTATGGACGTATGAAATGGAAATGTTGTTGACGAGAAGTGCGGGTTGTTTTTGAAGCTCTCTTGGTCGACGACTTTATAATAGAGAGTTGCTAGATGGATCTTGCGTATCCTAGTAAGTGAGCAGGCGAGCAGTAGCTATGGTGATGATATAGATATAAGGCAAGGGAACTCGGACAACAGCCGACCTCTTCATTACTTATATATGTCCTCGATGTGCCTTAATCTCGTCCTACCTAAAGACCACTCACCGATAAATTGAGACATGATGGCCTCGCTCTCGGGCGCGGGAGCCCCGCAAAAACAAGGCATACGTAGTGAGAGATGCAGTCTGGGATAATCTCAAACATGTAGTGGATTGCTTAACCGAGTGCGAGAACGAAACCAACCTACCTAGTAATCCGTCAGCCTGTCGGTAATAAGCCTGCAGATTATAACATTGCATAGACGTTGCTTGGGGAGTTCTCATTGGCCAGCACGTTAGACTAATAGCCAAGCCTCAACAAGCTTCGCCAAGCTGCTAGGGTTGTCGCGGCTGGGAGCCAATCATCGTCTAGTACTCCTTGCACTGCCGCCGCAATAACGTCGCTGATAACGTCTGCAGACTTCCTAGGAAGTCGACACAGCCTTTGGGGCCGAGTCCTTCACTCCCCATCTCAACGGGGCGGCCTCGACATTGATATACCTATATCATGAGTTTCAGCTATGATGTATTTCGACCTCCAACCTAAGCCATTTCCAGTCGGATATGCCTAATACTTCGCATGGCTCTCCTAAACTATAATGTCGTGCCTATTGAAATTAAAACCGTAGAAGCTCTATATCAGGTTAGTCTTCGTAAAGCCAGCGAAAATATACGGTATAGTCAATACCAGTATGTAATCATGAATATATCCATGTTGCTGATCTAAGTGCCTAATATTACCTCTACAGAAGCTCGCAGGCTGTAGCACCTCAATGAGCATGACGCTGGCATCCTGGATAGGGACCGTTTGATTCGCACACTCTTTAGTCTAGATTTCGTATCATGACCAACGAGATACTTCCGTTGCTCATCAGATGGCAGCCTCCACGCTAAAGCTAGCTTTCTGACGGCAAGTATATTGAGAGATCACAAAACCTCGAGCGTTTTTACCAAGGGTGTGGGTCCGAAGGTGACATTTTCCTAGAATACGACTAGTATGTTCTGCCGAATTGTACTCTTTTCGAGAGGGACATTGTATAATTTATAGCTACTTAGCCGGCCGAGATGAGCTCGAGCTCCGGACGGCCGCGACAGTCTCCATGGGAGTTGTAAAGATTAGAGAAACCAGACAACAACTAGTTAGACGCCGTTAGCATCGACCGGGCCGAGGGCAAGAATATATTACGTAAGATTCACTGTATAATATTCGTGTATTTTGACATTCCTTGATATTGCCGTCTTACAGCTTGAGGCAGCTGAAGTTATGTATAGGAGTGGGAGTTAGAATCTGGTCGGATTGGACTAGGCATATGGGTAGATTTTGCCGCGATAGCTTCACTTTCAGTATGCATGGGCTTGTGTTAATTGATGTCATGGACGTACAATTGATATACATCGGAAGTACCTACACTGCTGCTATGAGCACCTACATCATGCAGCCCTCTGCATCGCATTGTGGTCAGAGGTACCTACGAACCCCCCCCAGGCACTGTCACTGGTGAAATCTGCAGTGGTAGGTATATAATACAAAACAAGACACAAACATCCAAACGTATTGGCGTGGTGGTCTGGCCCAACATCCACGTCAATCTACCAGAAAGCCTGTGTTCGAATCGTGATATTCCCATTTGGAAGCTTCGCCGCTTTCAGAGTCTTTACACGACCTTATACGTAAGGTGCGTCATTGCCTCTATCGACCATTGGGGCCCCCAATGCAAGGTATGCCTGGTCTTTTTTTATTGTAGATTGTTATCTTTCTATATAGAATTGAATAAAACTGTAAGCCAAACACTTAAATATAAAGTCGAAGTCACGACCAGCAAGGAACCCCTATAGCACCTGTTGGTATTCAAGTTAATTCGGTGGTATCATATCTGCTCTCAGTTCTCTATCCAACGATGGACCGCATTATAGTATCCCTTGGACATGATGGTATACATTACTTTTCGATGAGTTGCTTTTCCAACAGCGATGCCAGATTTACCGCCGCTATACATGCCTGCTGGTTCTATCTAAACAGGGAGCTAGAGGCAGGCAAATGAGATAGATCACTTGCATAAGCTTTACTAGGAGTAATAAGTCGGGAAGTATCATCATAGCTTAAAATACACCGTCGAGCAAGTGCTGTATAATGTGATAGGCCCCCTTCTCGGCTAGTGCATAAGTGAGAGCCCGTACATGTCTTCTTAGACTAGACCAGAAGAATAACTAGCAGTCCCAAGGCGATATGGAGATCTGCGGGTTCCCGGCATTGTAACTACCATGAGAGAGCTTGCACAGAAGCGGGAGAAGAGAGATAAATATTATCTTTTTGATTTTGTTGAGATATCTTGAATCCACGTCTGCCTTGAGATAGTCCTCATAAATATTTCCATCTCAGATAAGTTGCTTCTGTATCTAGTCGTCAGATGCATATTCGCGGGTAACTATACTTCAGCCCCCTTAGAGCTGTATATCCAGCGAGCCTTCGACGAACATCCCTATGCCACATATAATCGGCCTTGATAGTTTACATGTATCTGTCAAGAGATGTATATATTTACTTTCTCGTTACTATGAGCCCAACCCTATTCAAACCGTCATTTGGGTATCACCTAACGCCGTGAAATGCCAGTATTTTTCTTTTCTACCAATTATCGAAGTTGCCAAATCCGCCCGTCTTCGGCTTTTTCTTCGCCGGCTCTTCCCACGTGTCGACATCCTCTTCGATTATCTCATCCTCGTTGCTCTGTTGTCTCATGGCAGCTTTGAGGTACTTGCCGACGTTCCCACCGCCACTGCTCTGGTCGATGGTGCCATCCTGTCTCACCCTCTTGCCCGTCCAGGTGACGCGGTCATCTTCGGTCCCGCCGGCCCTCTCGATCTCCGCCTTCGCTTCCGTAACCTTGTCGCGCTCGGCCTTCTGCTTTTGGAATTCATCAAATGGATCGAGGTAGACGACAATATCCTTGATATAGATCTTGTTGAGCGGCCGATCTGAGCCATCTGTAGGCACCGCTTCTATTTTGTTCAAGACATCCGTACCACCAACAACCTTTCCGAAGATGGTGTGCTTCCTATCTAGGTGCTTTGCCGGCCGGTAGGTGATGAAGAATTGACTCGAATTGGTGTTTTTGCCTTTGTTGGCCATACTGAGTATGCCCCGCGCATCGTGTGTCAGCGGCCCATCGAATTCGTCTTGAAAGTTTTTGCCCCATATACTCGTCCCCCCTCGTCCGGTACCCGACGGATCACCGCCTTGGATCATGAAATTCTTGATATTTCGGTGAAAGGCCACACCCTTATAGTAGCCCTTCTGGGCTAACCGGGTGAAGTTCCATACTGCTCTCGGCGCATACTCAGTTTGTAACTCGATGTTTAAATCGCCTAGATTCGTCTCAATTCGCGCATACCCCTTCATCTTGACTCTCTTCGGTTTAAGCATGTACTCTTCATCTGTGAGGGTTGCTCGCTCGCCAGTGGTTTCAGGGGTAAGACCAGTACTGGTGAAACTCGCAGCGGCTTTTCCTGTCGTGTATGCCGCCGCATTGTAGGCAGTCTTCTTCTCCTGAATCATAGAGGGACGGACACCATTGCTGGTAGCGACATTTGTAACGGCTTTGGAGGGCCTATTAACGTCTCTGCCGGCTTCACGTTCCCTTCTTGCCTTCTCAACAGCTTCTTTTGCTCGAAGAACCTTATCGCCTACTCTTCCTAAGGCATTGATGTTCACATTGCCTTCCTTTCGCTCCTCTTCTTGCTCCTTGGTCAATAGCGCATCCTCGCCATCTTTCAAGTACTTGAATTGGCTTAGATCCCTGCTGGCAGCATTCTGGGGATCTTGGAGCGTTATTATATCGGAGCGGCCAAACTCAACATCGTCTACTAAGTCTCGCCACATCTTGGCCTTGATATTCATCCTTTCGACCGTTTCCCAAGCGAAAACATTGGCATAAGTGCCGTGTCGAATCGCAACGACGTGTGTGTTGTCGGTGAACACCTTGAAGGTGACCGGGTCGATGAAGTCGCCTTTGCCATCGCTACCCATCCCATCGGCACCCTTACTATCGACATCCCCATTGCGCGCAAAGTTCAACTTGATCAGGTCGCGTGCCGCCAGAGGTTGCCCGTTCACGGGGTTGGTCTTGTGGTTTTCGAGCCATTTCGAGATGACCTCGACGTCGTATATCGTTCCGTCGGCGGTACACACGGGGTTCTTGAAGGGCTGGAGACTCGCGGCGCAGAAGTTGAAGGGTAAACGCTTGAAGGATACGTTGGTGGGACCAGATCGCGAGCCGGTATTTGCTGTGAAGGCGTCTGAGGAAGACCACTCGGAATGTGTGATGTAGAGCTTGTCTGTATTCTTTCCCATGGCGAAGGTGGACTGGCGGAGATAGATATTGCACCCGTAGATTATATATTGCCAAAGGGATTATGAATCAGGGTGGAACACAAGAAAAATTGATTGGGACGATTGAAAGTTGCGAGGTTGTAAGGCTGGTGAGCTCTCTAAGACTGCTAAATACTGCTAAATACTGCTAACTACGGATAATAACTTGATCAAGTAGCGTTCTTATCTTATCATAATCCTTGCTAGTCTTCCCATCTCCATATTAAATACATATATGTACCTACGCTATGTACCTACGCTATGTACCTACGCTATGTATATGTAGAGCTCCCGACGTTCCGTGCAGCCGCGATTTCCATTGGTACATGGTACATGTACGTGCAGCTGCGTAATGGCCTAGAGAGGCTATGTCCGTGTTTCTAAACTTGTCTGCTTGTATGTACCCAAGCAACCAAGCCAGCTACTCCTGGCCAGCCAACATCCTTTTTCAGTCACTGCTGCTTTTGCAACTATAATTCTCTCTCTTTCTTGACGGGAACTTTGTTGTGACACGGCACCTGGCTCTAAACTTATCTCGCATTCGCGCATGTGAACGGACGCAAGCGGCATACGAATATATACGAAATTACTGAGGCCAGATATCCTGGGCGAGGCTGCCTTGCGCGGCGACAATCGAGAAGGCCGACGACACGAAGATGAAGAGTTGGTTATCTACTTTGGTCTTGCTGGGCCTGTCCCTATGGACGGCCCATGCATTGGAAGTCAAACTAGTATGGGACCTTGATGTCTGTCTGCTGCTGGTCTTGATCTGAAGCTGACATCGCTCTCGAAGGACGACACCGAGGAAAATCGACAGCAATGCGCCGGTATGTTTCAACATCGACCCTTCATTATACTCTTCATTATACTCTTCATTATGCCCATGCTAACCCGTTGCCATTAGGCATGTATAGCAAGAGTGCCTGGGGAGGCGCCGTGGAACCCTATATCTCCATCATCTTCCCGAATAGAACCATCGAAGGCGACGAAGACCCGATCGTTAGTTTGATCATATTCGAGTGGAAAGACCAGGAGTTGGTTGGGGTCTATCCTAAATCCGATTCACTTCAAGTATGGTTTGCGACAACCCCTTTGTCAAGAGACTTCGGCTGATAATCGCATGATTAGAAAGAATTGATCTGTGACGATGAGAATGTGAAGAGTGGCCTATGCAACGAAACAGACCTTGGCGAATGGATCCTGTCGCCAAACGCAACCGAGCAATCCGGTAACCTCATCATGACTAAAGCTGTACATCTGAAGTCAACGGCGCCGTTTGACTATCCCATCAAGAAAACGGGTTACTTCTGCGTTGCAGCCTATCCGTTTACTGCCAAGGACTTCATGGGTGTCGTCGAGTTTCGGGAGGCATATGGCGAGCTTCCTGCAACCCAGGTTCCCAAGCTTCCGTTCTATGGAGGGATAACCATCCTCTATGCGGTCGTTGCCGTGTATGTTCCAATGCGCTTTTCGATTAGCTCTCTTACTAACGATCTTCAGCTTCTGGGGTTTCCTCTACTATCAGCACAGATATGATATTTGTGAGCAGCCTTGGGTCAAATCTTGTATATACATTGAGCTAACCTTCTACCAGTGCCTGTGCAGAACTACATCACAGCGATTCTCGTCTTCCTGGTTGTAGAGATGTTGATGACTTGGGGCTTCTATGGTAGGCTGACTACGCCGCTTTCCAATCATCTCAGTTGACTAACTTGTGGCAGACTATCTGAATAGAAACGGGTCCAACGTTGGAGCTAAGGTTCTCCTCGTCGTTGTGGCCGTCTTGAACGCTTTCCGCAACTCGTTCTCGTTCTTCTTATTGCTCATCGTGTGCATGGGCTATGGAGTTGTGAAGCCATCCTTGGGAAAGACAATGGTCTGGGTGAGATGGCTTGCGATTGCACACTTTGTTTTTGGCCTGGTATACGCCATTACAAGTCTGCTGATTTCACCCGACACTGCTGGTATGGTTGGGTTCTATCTACAAACTTGACTATAGCTGTACTAAGTGACTGCAACTATAGGGCCCTTCGTCCTTCTCATCGTGCTTCCATTGGCAGGCACTTTGACCGCTTTCTATGTGTGGACGCTGAACTCGCTAAACTTTACGCTCAAGGACTTGCGCGAACGTAAGCAGACTGCGAAAGAAGCCATGTACAAGAAGCTCTGGTGGTGCATTTTGATTAGTATCCTCGTCATCTTCGGCTTCTTCTTCTTCAACTCTTTCTCGTTTGCTTCGGCGTCTGACCCTGACTACGTCCCATTCCACTGGAAGTCGAGATGGTTCGTGCTTGACGGATGGCTGAACCTGGTCTACTTCGCCGACGTGGCCTGGGTCGCCTACGTGTGGAGACCCACGGCGAACAACAGGAGATTCGCGATGAGCGACGAGATCGCCCAGGACGAGGACGGCGGATTCGAGTTCGCCGACGTCGGTGCGCCGGATGATTCGGACGACGACGAAGAGGCAAACATCGGGACTAAGGGCACCACCAACCGTTCGGCATCGTCGAACGTCCCTCCGGCGACGTCACAGCCGTCGCAGAACAGAGCGCCTGCAAAGGCAGAATCGCCCCGCGACTCCTTCGATGGCGAGACGATATTCGCCGTCGGTGAGGACGGCGACAAGTTTAGCGATGACGAGGGAGACGGCGAGTCGTCGAACCTGGTCCACGGTAAGAAATGATCGGACTATCATTGACGGTAATGTTCAGAGAGGCTCAGAGGGGCGCGGCTCCAACTGTATTTCAAACTGCGTGCTTTCGTTACTGTACTATCATAGAAAGAGAAGGTATCGCGTACGTGGCGTTGGATGACGATGAACCAAGGTTCAGCAGGCAACCACAAGAGAGCATCTAGTCGTTTCTACCGAGCGGGGGTGCGGGTGCGGGTGCTAGGCCCTGCTGCCACAAGTGTATGAGAAAAACACCCGCATGGCGTATGAAAGGGGGGAACGCTCTTCTCTTTTCATACTCGCAATCATTACAAAAATTATTTACGGCGTAGGCACATCGGATGATTGTGTTGTAGGAATAGTCGAGTTTATACGCATCATGGACAAAAATATAAATCATATGACATTTATCTCGCTTTGGTCTCATACACACGTATCAATCAATGCTCAGAGAAGGCCTGTTATATATATAGCATAATAGACAACCAGACAACCAGACGACCACTTTTGGATTTACTTCGTTTCATCATACACAACATCACCCCCAAATCCCACCGGCGGCCTGCGTCCGCCATTCTCCGGCACGATCGCGAGCGCCTTATACACCTTCCCCATGCCGCCGGGCCCGCGATCGACGAGGCGATTGCACGCCCTCCCGATATCCTCCCCCTTTTTCTTATCCGCGGCCTTCTCCGCCAACATCCCCGCGCGCTGCCGGATCCCCATAGCCTCGAGGAAAAGCGCCTGCTCAACGGGGCCATGGACCTCGACCCCCCGGCTCGCGGCCAGCGCGGCGTCCGCCAGGGCCGTGAAATCGACGTCCGCGCTCAGGTCCACGAGCCCCGGTTCCGAGAACGGGCTCACGCGCGTGTGGGCGCGGATCCCGCGCAGCGAGTTCAGCGGGATCGTGGACGCGGGGCCGTAGTCCAGGATGAGCGCCGCGCCCGAGGGCGTGTGTTTGGGGTGGGAGGGGGACCCGCCGATGCGCGAGGCGAGGTCCGACGCGTAGAGCGACGCGTCGGGGCAGATCTCGATCAGGGCGCCGGGCGTGGAGCGCAGGGCGCGGTAGCGTGGTGAGGATTCGGGCAGGTAGAGGGAGTGCCGCGTCGGTGTGGGGCTGAGCGTCATGCGGAACTCGGGCACGGGGGAGTGCTGTTCGGATTTCGGCGTGCCGAGGTCCGCGTGCGTGGTCCCCTCGGGCGTCGGCGAGACCACTATCTCGCGCCATTGCCGCGTGGGTGAGGGCGGTTTGGGCGAGGCGGAGCTGGGGTTAGTAGTGGTGTTGGTGGTAGAGGGTTGCTGGGGAGGCGCTGGCACGTCGACGACCTGGAAGGCGTGGATGGGGAGGGCGTCAAAGAACTCGTGCGCCACGATGAAGGGGGTCGCATTGGCGTCGTGCGGGATGGCCTTGATAGAGTCCGTCCATATGATGCTCATGTCTGGGTACTTGGAGGGGCTGTGCCAGCCTATCTCCGACTCGTGCGTTTTGGCGTCCTCGCCGCAGAGGAGGTTCTTCTGGGCCACGCGCAGCTCCTCGCTTGCCTCGACCATGTAGATCTTATTGATACTTTTTGCCATATCTTTGAAACGTCTTATAGTCTTGGATGGAGTCAGTGGGATGTTGCTATGAAACATCATACTTGGTGGGATGTGTACTCACACGCAATATGTCATCCATAAGGGTCCCTCTACCAGGGCCTATCTCGATGAGTTCTACATTTTCTCTTGGACGCCCCTGGGACATCCATTCGGCAACGAACCAAATTCCAATAAGCTCGCCAAACACCTGAGATATCTCAGGGGAGGTGATGAAATCTCCCTTCTGGCCGAACTGGTCACGACCGGCCCCAATGGCTCCTGTATAGTACCCGCCAACATCTGAAGTGAGACACATGCGCATGTAACTGGCTAGAGGAATTGGACCAGTTGTCTATACTTGTATAAGTATGGGTCTTCATCAGACGTGGTTGCAACTCACATTTATTGCCTCGGTCAGTTGCTTAGCCAGAGGCGTGGTCCATTTTCTTTCACCCTCATCTCGCAGTTGACGAGTTACTGAGAAGCTCCTGTAATATTGATATGCGACTTTCGAGCTATGAGATCTCGACTGTCGGGGTATACTGCTGAGCCCAACCTGGGCTGTCCGCAGGAGACATGATCTCATTCTCGAAATCAATGATAACCAATCTCATAGTCATTCATTCAATTCATAATCCCAAATGAAGAACGGATTCCGGAGACGGTGTTCGACTTATTCATTGATTAGAGTATCAAAAACACACGTAGGAGGAAGTCGATATAATTATGCTCGAAGCTCTTGGCGCTATTGAGAGCTTCAGACGCTGAAGTTTTAGCCCCGAGCATTCTCCGGGTCCCAAAGCTACACCTACATATAAGTACCTACGCAGCTACGTAATTTACAAGAAGCCCTGGATTACGATAACAAAGCTGTCGAAAAGTCCGACCACGAACAAGAAGGATTCCTATACTTTATTGGGAGCTACTATCTCGAGAAGTCAATTTCCTCCTGCCCAGAAACATTCATTCAACTCGAAAAAGTATATTCAAGCAGTAAATTGAAGCTGTAGATCGAAGGTAGCCGACCGATATCATCTCACTATATCCATACGCCTGCATCGACTGTCTCGACTCTACAACACCGCAATCATGGCGGGCAAGTCCCGCTGGGCAGACACGGAGGAGGACGCAGCACTGGAAGCGAAGCTCAAGCGCGAGAAAGAAGAGAAGAAACGCCTCAAGGCCGAGAAGGCGCGCAAGGCAGAGGAAGAGCAACGCGCCCAAGCCGAAGCCGAGGCCGCGAGACAACGAGCAGCAGCCCAAGAACAAGACGACAACGATGACGACAGACCGCGCGCCAAGCGGCGGAAACTGACGCCCGAACGCGAACGCGAAGAACAAGACAAAAACACCACAGATGGCAGTGCAAAACTCCTGCGCTTCGAGGGCGGCAGCTGGGGCAAGGCGCGCAGCGTTGAGAACTACGACAAGCTGAACGACATCGAGGAGGGCGCCTACGGCTGGGTGGCGCGGGCGAAGGAGATCAAAACAGGCAAAGTAGTCGCCCTAAAGCGTCTGAAGATCGACCCAGCAGACCGCACAGGGCTGCCAGAGACGGGGCTGCGCGAGATCCAGATCCTGAAAGACTGCGCGCACCGGAACATCGTGCGACTGAACGAGGTCGTCGTCGGGGACGACACGTCGCGGATCGAGAACATCTTCCTGGTGCTGGAGTTCCTGGAGCACGACCTGAAGTCGATCCTGGAGGACATGGCGGAGCCGTTCATGAGCTCGGAGGTGAAGACGCTGCTGCGGCAGCTGGGGTCCGGCGTCGCCTACCTGCACGAGCACTGGGTCCTGCACCGCGACCTGAAGACGTCGAACCTGCTGCTCAACAACCGCGGGCAGCTGAAGATCGCCGACTTCGGCATGGCGCGGTACGTGGGCGACCCGGCGCCGCCGCGCGGCCTGACCCAGCTCGTCGTCACGCTGTGGTACCGCGCGCCCGAGCTGCTGCTCGGCACCCGCACCTACGGCGCCGCCGTCGACATGTGGAGCGTCGGCTGCATCTTCGGCGAGCTGCTCACCCGCGAGCCCCTCCTCCAGGGCAAGAACGAGGTCGACGAGCTCACCCGCATCTTCGAGCTATGCGGCATCCCCACCGAGGAGTCCTGGCCCGGATTCAGGCGCCTGCCGCACGCGAGGTCGCTGCGCATGCCCAAGAGCTCTGCCACCACGGGCTCCGTCATACGCGCTAAGTTCCCGCTCCTGACGTCGGCGGGCAGTTCGCTTCTCAATAGCTTGTTGTCGCTAAATCCGGATCGACGGCCCACGGCTAGGGAGATGCTGGAGCATGAGTATTTCAAGCAGGATCCCAAACCGAAACACGAGGCGATGTTCCCTACGTTCCCCAGCAAGGCAGGCCAGGAAAGGAGACGGAGACGGTCTACGCCGAACGCGCCGGGCAGAGGCCAAGCTGTAGACTTGGGAGCTGTGGATTTCAGCGGCGTATTTTCAGGGAGGGAAAAGGAAGAGAGAGGCGGTGGCTTCTCGTTGAGAATGGTTTAAGCATATACCAAAGATAGTCAATCCAGCCTAAGCATGATGAAGTATGAAGTAAACCTGAATAGGCGTCTTTTTATATTAAGAGCTATATATGTAGCAACGACAGCAGTTCTAATGTCGTTCAAATTCCAATGCAGATACACCATTAGGGACCCGTCAATTTTCAGACCACGCCAGAAGTGTCCCCTATATCTCTCTATCGAGCCAAGAAATGATGGCTTTTGCAATATTCAAAACGCCCACACATGTAAGTCCTGGTCCCATATTACCATAGCTGATTTACACCAAAAGATACCATTTCTTCCCAAAATATATGCAGTCGAAAATTGTCGCTCTTTTCATTCGCTCCCACCCAAATTTTTTTTTTTCCTAGCTGGGCGGCAAGGCTATAGCAATCCGGCAATGCCCGTCACATACCACGTGAAACTGAAAATCGTGATGATGCTCATGCTGATTGCGAAACCCAGAGCCTGGCGGTCGATGTCTGCAGGTGCAGCACTGCAAGTTGCACACTTCCACTGGTCGAGGTCTTCGTAATGTTGGCTGGTATACATACCAAAGGTAAAGCCATCGAACGGCGCTAAGTATCCCGGTTCCGCAGTGGCCTTTACGGACGAATCGGAGTCAATAATCAACAGCGTATACTCTTCCGTCAACAGCGGGCTCTGGACAGCACTTGATTGAAATTTGTTGGTGTCCCAGGTGAAGGTCGCGGTCGCTTCATACGACATGTTCTGAGTAAGAGTCCATGTTTGGGAAGCCACTGAGCACGATACCATCACATCGATTGCGGTCGGGTCTTCTTGCAGAGAGGTGTAATTCCAGACCCATGTCAGCGGCGTCGGGTTGTCGATTCTGTAAAGCGTTGTGCCATCAGTTGTGGCAGGCGTGATCATGGCAACGCCGCCGGCTCCATCTTGGGCGTCAAACGTCTTGTGTGTAGACGCCGTCGTGCCATTTCCGGTGGTACTAGCGTCAGAATCAGAGTTTGTGGCCGTGGCCGTTATGCCGCCCGTATTAAGGTTCGTAGTTTTAGGTTGATCGGCCTTAGTGGTAGTTGCGTCACCTGTCGTGGTCTTCTGTGTGTTATCCGCAGTGCTTGTCGGCGTTGCTTTGGTATCAGCTGTTAGAATAGTGTTAGCATCGATGGCCTGAGGCTCTCTAATCGGGTGTTTCCCATCATGTAGCACGTACACTTTGTGTTATCATCTTGTCGCACTACAAGTGAGTCGATATCAGGAAGCCAGTTTGGCCATGCTGTTGCTAAAGGTGCCAAAGCGAGCGCAACGGTCAAGAGTTGACCAAGACCCCGTGATCCCTTCATCGTGTCTCAAGCGATGGAATGCGGAGAGGGAGAAGTGACTCGGATCGAAAGTGAGGGACGGGATCTCGGAACGATCCTGAAGAGGGGGAAAACCAGCAAGATTATTTTATTCCGATAATCTTCGTCCAAAAGAACAGACTGTGACGCTAAGCAGCTGATTGTTTTCCGTCTCACGTCGCAGGTTGGCCGCTTCGTAGGCCCCTTTTCCTCGGTGATGGTGGCTCGATAGTTCGGATGCCGAGAACAACAAAAGTCAAATGCAGGAATCAAAAGACAACTCGGACTCCGCCAACTAGATGGACGGGCTGTTTCAGAGCCAAGCGAGTGTTGTAGGTATATTATTAAAGCGAATGACGTACAAGCAAGAAACAGCTATTATCCCAACGGCAGTATCAATTCATCGATGCGTGATTGATGAAAAGAACGGATGAAGAGGGGAGGGAAAATGTATTTCGAGGTTGCTGGTTGCTTGACGGCTTACTACAAGGTACTTCGGACAGCCGTCGACGAACACGAGAGTTGGCAATGTTACAGCGGACAACAGTAGGAAAACCAGTACGAGAAGGGTTTGGCGGGTGCATAAATGGATACTTTAATGCCTGCAAGTGAGATCCGTGGTGGTGGCGTAGGGTGGAAAAACAGGAGATCAGGGCCAGGGGGCAGGGGGGCCAGCCAACCATCCCAGCCAGCCAACACAAAAATTGTGATGTACACTTCCCAGCCAGGCCTGCCAGCAAGACTTTCATCAATGCTAGGACGAGTGCCCCAGTCAGTCACCTTGACTGTCCCTCTGGAGCGGGCACTGGTGATCTTCTCCGGGTAGGCGGGTCAGATACACCAACTGATGGCATCACCGCCTTGCTTGTCTTGTCTGGTATACAATGTCATCACTTGATAACAAGTACATAGCATACGGCTGCCGAGTACTTGATTGTGAAATATATTTCATCCTGGTGAACTGAGGAGTATTGTCAGTCTTCCTTTTCCCCCCTCTTCCTAGAGGGCTATTAAACAGCATTTTATTGGCGCTTGGATGATCATGTTTACACTTATAACACACGCTATGTACCTATAACATGCAGTAGGCGGCATTGGAACACCTGGGCACTGGAGGGAGAAACAGGTGGAAAGTATCCATATTCGTTGGACCCACCGACCGCCAGCCAACCACGCGTGAGGACGGCTGGAGAGATCGTATTCAAGTCCCGAGTGGGGCTGGCCGTCTAAAAATAGGAGTGGCTGAAAATATATGGCTTCACCAACATTCTTATTAATCCCTTGATCCCTTGATCCAACGTTACCACCACTATCAATCGCCCCCAGTTCAAACTTGAGTGTTTGAGTCGTTATTGATGGAATATTCTTAATCACCTATAATGAACGATTAGATATCAACCGGGTGCTTAATGCCATGCACACATAAATAAATAGGCTCGGCCGTAGTACAGAGGACCATGTTAATTTCCATACATTAAATGAAAACTGTGGCTAGTAAGTTATCAATGATAACCCCCTCTGGTACCTTGCAATATCGAGTATGATCTATATCGATTACAATGTCATAAATGAGCAGCTCTCAGCAGTTACTAAAGTGCAAGTCTACGTTCAAGAGTATATTAGTCTTAGATCTCCTCTTAGTTGGAACTGTATTAGCTTACTATACTAGATATAGACCATCATGGTATTGTGAGAATATTTATATAGGACGTGCAATGGACCAATTTTCCAGCTACAATAGCAATTGATAAACTCATATTAAGATCATCATGCGTTGCAAGCATTTCTGAAGTAAATACACGCGTCGGTATCCCCGTAATACTAGAGCTGTCAGTCTGGGTATATAAAGGAGTATGTAATAGGCCAAGTCTAATGTCTTCTAATGAAATTAAACGAATTAAGAGAAAAGAGTTCAAAGTCAAAATGGCTCGGCAATACGGATGTAAAGGAATATGTAACTACAGACACTGGACTATACGTCACTCAGCTCGTTGATTTCGGTGCAGGTTCCAGGCTCAGGTCTATTCGTTATCGAGAAGGATACGGCCTGGAGTGTCTATCTACCAGAGGATATGTTCCAAGTCTAATCGGATATAAGGTAGTGATCACATACAAACCTGTCACTATTCTTTCACCATTCATCGTTCACATAAGCTTTTCGATCATAAAGGATCTGCATTGTCTTCACAATATGTTTGTTCTTATAGGTGAACTTGAATGATCGAAATCTGATTTGTTCGCCTCGAGTTACCTATGTGTTGGTTACTGCTAGACACAAGTGCCGTCAGATCTAAGCGCTTCGTCAATAGTGCAGATCGCATCTTCCTGTCCAACAAAGATAAAGCGTCCTCTAATATCAACCAACCAGCATACATATGTATGCAATAGTAGCATTTTATAGTGGAGAGAACATGACATCTATCTATTTATTGGTCTGATTAAGAAATGCTTAAGGATCTTACATAGACTAAGTCTCATTTCGTACATATAAGTATGTACATATGTAGAAAACCTACCTTGCACTTGCGCTATTACTTACATATATCTACGCATGTAGTCTAACACGTACATACCACCTAGTCTGACAGGTACCTTAATAAAGCAGCGTGGGCTGTTGTTCAACCTTGCCTACTCCTAACCTACATCATGCATGGATTTTGGTGAGGTGGAAGTCAGATGCACCCCAGACTTCGTCTACTATGTACGTAGTACCCGCCTGCCAAACGGCTTCCACTCGCTAGGTGGCCTAGTTGGTGGGGTAATCTCCAAAGTTTCCCCATCAATTTCAAGTAAAGTACGTACATACCTACCTAAGTTGACCTAGGTAGGCCTTTTATTAGCTTAGCGCGTCAACACCCTATCACGTCGCGCCTGGCAAGCCTACGCTGAAACCAACAGAAAAGATAACGGCTGGAGGTCCAGCACTTGATTGACCAGTGCTTCCACTGGGCAGTGTCGACCTGCGAAACGATTCATCGCGTCCGGAATTTGTCGGTCGCCTTTCCTTTCTCCTCAATTTCCCCCGGGAGAAGGACAGCGCAGGCAAAATGGCGACTGCTAGAGGTACATCGGTCACCATGGATCGAGAATACTTCGAGACCCTGCTGCGAAGGTAAGCTGACTCTCGAATCATCTACAATACATCTATAGCTCCAATCCAGGGCCTCTACCCTACCGTGTAACCCATGTTTCAAGGCTGACTCTTCGTTTCCCACCAGGCTGAATGTTGTATGTGTGGCCAGGCACTGTAACCTAACCTCCCTCTCTGTTTGTCTAACCCGATATCGTAGAACCATGCCAATGGACATGAGAACGGGTTGTCTCCTGGCCGACAGGATTCGGTCGTGTCCATTCCCAGAAAAGAATACGAAATTCTTCTTCTGGTCAAACGTCAATATGGTAATGTTTCCAATTTCTCCATGAAAGATGCAGGGACCTTTCCTAATATATACTAGAGAGCCTTAAGCGAAATCTCACCGGGGCAGGTGTTAGTGAAGAGGTCATCACAGTAAGCACCTTCATCGATGCCACTACTTTCTCCTAGATCTTGGAAGCTTCCTCCATCAAAAGCAGTCGATTTCCCTAGAAACATTCTTGTTTATGTATTGACTAATCTTTCGTAGACTCTAAGTCACGATGATGCCTCGGGTGCGCAGGCCAGCACCCGATCGAGTACGACATCTCCCTACAAACAGGAGGAGGTTGACGATGGTGGCGCTCGATTGAATCCGCCTTCGCATATTGAGTACCGCTCGGCCCCACATCTCCCCCACGAACCTTACACTGGTAATGGAGGGTATTACACTGGTGCATTTGGCGCTAGGCAGCTGGATAAGCACCATGACTGGGCCGACCCCGACCCTGTTGGGGCCGATTACTCTCCTTCCTACTCTGCAGACGGACCAACACCTGATGCGAACAACGAACGTGGTCGACGACCTCAGTATCCCCGAGTGTGTAAGAGAACGCTTTCGATTTCGGGCTTACCGGACAACACTACCCACTGGGACCTGACTAGTGTCGTCCATGGCGGCTTATTGCTAGACGTATACCTACGTCCCGTCGATCATGTTGCTCTCGTGTCTTTCCTCCGCGAGGAAGATGCCCTTCACTTCTACGAGTATGCGAGGAAGACCGATCTTTACATTAGAAACAAGAGAGTAAGTTGGGTTCTACCAACTCTTTTCCGCTGCTAATAACTTTCCAGGTCTTCATCAGATGGGCGGACCGTCACTTCCACCTTGCCGGGCATGTAGCAAATAAGATTGCCATCGGTGCGACCCGAAACATGATAATTCGGAGATGTGACCCCAAGCATACGGAAGATAACATTCGAGAAGATCTAGAACATATCCACAATCGTGAGTAGCATCCAGTATTATTTGTTGCCCTTTTTGTCCTGCTTTGGGAGCAAAAGCTTCCTTTGAGGGTATATTCGGGAATCCCCGGCTCCTACGACAGGTCTTATGACTCCCAAAATTTTGCTGTACTGTCTATAAGTGAAGCCCTACTAACTCCAGATGCTATAGTCGTGGTTATCAAGATTGACTTCTTAGGAGGAAGTTGCTACATCAAAACAAACTCAGTGCATAACGCAATGTTTGCTAGAACCTGCATGATGAGCAGAGCGTGGGTTCCCCTTGTCAACCTACTACTGATGTGTCTAATAAGTTATATATAGTAGATACAAGGGATCCAAAATTGAATGGGACGCCGATGAGTGCGACCGACCTGTCGAGATTGTTCCCAGAATGCAGCCGAAGCCGCAGAGAGTCGCATTGACTAACAAGCCGACTATCACTATGCAAAATCGATTTGCATCGCTCCGCATCGATGATGATGACAACGAAGAGACAGACGATAAGTTCGACACTTCCTCTGAGTTGCCTAGCACAGTCAACGTCACTGCATAGGTAGGCCGTTATTTGTATTGAGTATTAAGGGCGAGTACATGCATCAATTCTGCTTGCATTGTTTTTTTTTTTCGTGGCGTGTTTACGTTACTTGAGGGTAAAACTGCTTGTGAGGCGGGCCATCATCCAAAGCATCTCCCCGGGTTGCAGACAGCATGAAGCACTTTGTTTGCCGGCGTGGCGGAGTTATGGATACCCTGATATGTCATTTCGTTAGTTTGATCAGAAAGAGCAGAGATTGTGGAACGCAAGCTCTCCTGTAATAAACAATCGTTGCATTCCATCTTATTACACCCATCTTGAGTTTCCAAGTGTATATGTCAATAGAACTTTACAATTGTGAAATCGAGGTCAAAAACCGTCTCCGTAGAATAGTCGTACCAATGTTGCTGAGTTAATAAAGCGAGTTGGGTTCGATTCCGAAGAGCGATATTGGTATTCGCTTTGTCAACCCATTGCTATATTTCTTATGAATCTTGCCTAATCAGTAGACGCGGGAGCAACCTTAAAAGGAGTAGACCGAGGTATGACACGCAGACATCTAATGGCTACATAGACGCGAGATCGGAAGCATGAGTGATAGCGCAATAAATTATAATCTGGACCCTTGAAGGGGTCCCTGGTCATCAGACCCCCACTCCTGATCCGAGCCCATGGTACTGGATCTCGCTTAAATCCCCCAGATTCTAAATTTAGTACATCCATGCCAGCGCTCCTTCACGTCATGCAGAGTTAGAGCTCTTATGTATTAGTCATGCTAGCTGTCTAATGCGTACGTACCACCGTGTAGACGGGAAGCCTTACGAGGCGCTGAAGCCGAATACTTGACCCAAGTACCTAATCAACTCTCCATTGGTATTAAAACTTCAGTGTTTCCCATAGGTCAGCTCCCTAAGCCGTCTAAACGCAGCACTATATCGGGACACATATAATTGTTTGATGAGTTGTGCTGTTATATTTTTATGCACCATAGGATTTGTATACGTGATTGCTGAAGGAGAGTATATATCCTGTTTTCGTATTTGATTTTAAGTCTACTCACAATATGGCACCTAGGATCCCATCTTAAGGAGCAGCATATCTAGAATATGTTGTTGCTTCGTACTAGCTATTTCCAATAGAGCGGCCAGCGCAAGTACATGATATGGGAGCGAGGAGAGGGCCGGGAAGAGCTTATACTCTGTAAAATCAATAAAAGTATAGCGAGCTATATAGAATCTCTCTATAAGGATGCTCGATTATAGGATCATACTTTATAAGTATAACTATGAGGTCACCGTTTTAAAAGTTAGAACGACTAGATAATGGAGACCAGTAATTCTGCTTCTCAGTTAATGTATTGGTCTAATAGGCTGATGAGCTGGGTAAGTGGAAGTGAAAGCACACCTAGGACACTACTATAACTTGTCCAAGTCTATTCTGTAGTTAGTAACCCTTATGCCTTCACTGCCATTGACAATAAGGCGACGTTGCAGATGTGAATGCAAAGCCTAATCGATTACAGGTCTCCATCGGTACATGTATATATCGTTCCTGCATTAGCCACAGGCCTGCTGCCATGGAGAGGTATCCATGGATATCTGTATATCAAGCCACAACGCCACTATCATGAACGCCACTACTGTGCAGGCCCCACTCCGGCAGATCCCAGGTAGGACCACGTCAACTCCCGTCCTCGGTTTAATGTTCGATGCTTCCCGTTGTGCCCAACGGCGCGATCCTCGTTCTACTTCAGCATTGACAAACACACATTCGCCGCGATAGCTACTATTGCCGACCAGTGATTTCTCCATATTTATATTGCGCGATTGTGCTACACATCTACATCCCATCTGAACTCACTTTGTCGGCGATTCCACGCGTCTATATCCAGTGATCGCCTCACGCCCAAGCTGCAGCTTGGTTCGAGCTTCGCAAGCTCCGGTACCCAGTATCAATAACAGCAACCCCGCCTCCATTTCGCGCGCATACCTGTGACTGGCCATCGTACCCCTTCGACGTCGCAGTCATCCCCAGGGGAGCGTTGCAGTCTATCTCTATAGCTGTGGTCATGCAAGCGCGTCGATGTCAAGATGGCGCAAGACAAGATGACACTAGAAGATTGTATGCATCATCCGTTCCTCGGTCGGCGTCGGCGCCCAGTTGGGCATTTGACCCAACACCGTCCAGTTGTCCACAGTGAGTGAGCTGACAAAAATTTTTTTAGGGCTGGACGACCTTTGCGTCCGATTCATCATAAACCTCCCGCGAGAAGATCTCTCATCTGTAGCTCGTATCTGCTTCCAAATTGAGGAAGCACAATGGTTCTACGAAGATTTTATTCGTCCCCTGGATCCGAACCTACCTTCCATGTCCTTGAGAAGCTTCAGTCTGAAGATGTTCCAGCACTGCCCCCTCCTCGCATCCTTCTCTACCGAAAGCCACCTCAAAGCCTTCGAGGAATTCATGCAGTATAAGACCAGAGTCCCCGTCAGAGGAGCGGTCATGCTCAACGATGAAATGGACGCCGTGGTCCTTGTCAGAGGATACAAGAAAGGAGCAAGCTGGAGCTTCCCGCGAGGCAAGATCAACAAGGATGAAGATGATCTCGATTGCGCTGTTCGTGAGGTATATGAAGAGACAGGATATGATCTTAGAGAAGCCGGTTTGGTGGAAAAGAATTCGCCTGTCCACCCTCTCGAGGTCACCATGCATGCCCAACAGGTCCGACTGTATGTTTTTCGTGGCGTCCCGGATGATACCATTTTCGAGACCAAGACGAGAAAGGAGATTGGTGATATCAAGTGGTATAAGGTCTCGGACCTGCCAGCCTATCGTAAGAAGAAAGTTGCTGGCAGAAACCATGGACCAGAGGGCCCTTCTCATGAGAAGTTCTACATGGTCGCACCCTTCATGGTTCAGTTGCGGCAATGGGTTCTGAAGCAAAAGAAGCTCGACGCTAGAAGCGTCGCGAGCTCTAACAGTCATCATCACCCACCGGTATTCTATGATGATAATGTGACAGACGATAACTTAGGACCGGAGCCAACAGAGATATCGCCTAACCAAGGCACGAACTCTGAGTTTATCGACAGCACAACGAAGGAGCTGAAGAGACTACTCAAGGCCAATCCTCCGACTCAAGGCCTGCAGATGTCGTCTCCAACATCACATGAAGCAGGACAGGCTCTGCTGTCACTCCTACAGCCCGATGCCATAGGCAACGGACCTTCACGTGCTGGACAATATCAAGGAGAACCTCATACACCATTCGACCATACCGTAGAACAGGCTCCTCAACCTCTAACTCCGCATCATCACCATCCCACACAGCTCCTCCCCACTTCTGCTTATGGTGTCCCGCCGTCCTTCTCCATAGACCCGAGTTCAGACGCTGGCTATTCACAGCAGTATAGACCTCGACCTCGAGTTCATGTTGACAGCGAGAACACGAACCAATCAACCTTGCCAAACCCCCCGCGACAATTTCAACACCAACCCGTACAGCTTTTGCATCCACAACCGCTACCACCGCAAGTCCAAAAGACAATGCTCTTACGTGGCATGGCCTCATCTCCACAGATCACAGATCCTGTTGTACAGACGGGACACAACGATCCTTCGCAGGGCTATCGTCATGTAGCTAAAGGTCCCCAGCAACATGGATATCATGGACAAGCTCCGCAGCCTGAGAGAAAATTACCCTCTCAACTGCCAGCGCATTCAGCAAATCTGTTGAATGTCCTCAAGGGAACCGCAGCGCAGACGAGCACAACCCAGCATGCTGGGCCGCAGTCGCCACAAAACGTCTTCAGTAGCTCAGTTGCAGACCAGCCGCAACAACGCCAGCCTTCTGGGGCAAATTCCGGATTTGCTAGTCAGTATGGAACAAATGCCCTGTCTTCTTCCTTTGGTGCTTTGAACATGAACAGTCCTCGGGGTGATTCTTTCAGCTCCAACTTGCCGCCCGTACAACCAACGGACAAGCACCGGGCTGGGCTGCTAGACATGTTCAAGAAGGTCGAAGCTACACTATACCAGGACCAAGCTGGCCAAGAAGGCATAGGTAGTAGTCGACCTGACTCAGGCAGAAGCGTGGAAAAGCAGAGATCAGTCGGCCAATCTCCCCTCCATGCTGGCGGTCAAAGAGCTGCTTCTCAGGACTATGGCCGTCCTATTCAGATGAATCCAGAGGTAAATCTGCCATACCGAGCACTCGGTATATTGCCCCGTCCTCAGCAGGGTCGCCAGTCGTCAAGCAATCGTGCAAACGGCTCCAGCAGAAATTCTATTGATGCTGGTCAGAATCCCTCCCAGGGCCCCTACACGGGATCATCGTACAACCCTACGTCGCCGACTATGCGTAAGTACCAACAGAGAACGCAGCAGCAGCAGCACTCGGGCCAATCGTCCCCGCAGGCCCGACCACCGTCGATGCAGTCCTATCCATACGGCACCTCTCAGGGAGGCGCTCCCAACCCCCTATCTCTGTTTCCGAACCCTCCCAATGCATCGACACTGCCGAACCCCGGTGCCATGAAGTCGCGGCAAGACTCGAACAATGAGCAGAGAAACGCCCTTCTCTCGCTCTTCGGAAAGCCCCAGTCCAGCTTCGACCAGCACAAGGGCAAGGAGCCCGAGGTGGGTGAGCAGTTTGCGACTAGCGCCGTCCCGAGATCCCGCTTGGCTTCGTTTGCCTCTAGTGCAGGCGAGGGAGCGGGAGCGGGACTTGGAGCGGGTGGACCGCGTGGTAACGTCTCGAGAGGTAACAACTCGAGACGTGGTAGTCAGGCGCCGGCGCCGCTGTCACCGGCGGACAGGAACTTCCTGCTAGGATTCCTGGAGAATGCGTCGAACAACGCAAAACGGTGATTGGGAGGCAGATGGAGAGCTAGAGAGCTGATGATGATTCAGCTTGCTTGTATTAGGAATTATCAGGACCGCGTTGGGGTGGATTGGGCTTATCGACTCTTATACCCTTGTTTCCACCCAGAGAAAAATTGCGGCATCACCAAGTAGCAGGGACTCAGTTTTCTGATTATCAGTTCTACTACATACACGTAGCTAGCTATACTACTCCGTATGCCGCAATATGATAATTGCGATCACCAAAAATAAACTCCGTATTGATTTAAAAGATGAGGCCTTTCAAGACAGACCAAGACAGACCTGGTTGAGTGAAAATGTAGAAACCTCCCAAGATCCTTGCCTATATTATAGACATGTGATCAATAGTTTATATTTGATGGTCGTATTTATTTACATACAAAATGTAGTCATCTATGGGTGTACACGGCGCAAGGTGCCCCCACCAACGGTGTTGCGCGTGCCCCGTGCCCCGTGCCCGGCGTCCCCAGCTTTACCCGCCCTGGCCCAGCTGCATCCCAGACAACCGAGACACTCCCCAAAGGCAATACGCAACCAGTGACAACACAACAACGCAACAACGCAACAAACCACTCTCACCAAAAAGCTGCACTACATACTCTGTAAATTCCACCTACTCTACTCTGTAGCAATACAATTTCGAAGAATAGAAAACCAAAAGTTCATCTATCTACGACCATGGCGCGACTGACACAAGTGCCCATAACCCCGAGGCGAAGCGCCTCCAACCCAGACTCCCTGACGGACCTCAACCGCCTCCTCGCCCGTCTGCGGCAGAACCTCCTACACGCCGACGCCGAGCGGGAGAGAAGACTGCGGACCAGCGAGTACGAGCGCAACAAAGTCGGAATCGTATGTTCCTCCCCTCCTCGTCCCTCCCCCTTCCCTCCTCTTACCCCCCCTTTCACTCACTATACGTATGTTCTGGAAAACCAACCAATTCCTTGCTGACTTGGGTCGTGGCTCGCCATATAGAACCTCGAGTACGCCCGGACGCTCCTCACGAAGCTCGAGCAGGACGCGCTGGCCGTCAAGGTGCACGCGCGCCGGCAGGAGCTGCAGACGGACCTAAACCGCAAGCGCGAGGTCTTCGAGCAGCTCGCCGAGCGCCTGCGCGAGCTCGAGGACATCAGCGTCGACAGCGACGACGACGACGACAGCTCCGAGGGCGAGGATCTGCTCGGCGAGATCATCCAGACGCCCAGCGAGAGCCTGGACTCGAGGGAGGCCGATCGCGAGGAGGATAATGTGGTCATGGTGGGTGATTATGAGGACCGGGGCGAGGCGGTGCAGTTAGGAGAAATTGAGGACGAGTCGACTGTGCTTCCGCGGCAGAGCTTAGACCCTGCCTCGACGGCCAGCGAACCACCTCAATCCACAGCCTCCGCATCTACGCAACCGGAACCGCAACCGCAACCGACACCACAAACCGCACCATCGCCTCACCTCCGCGCGCGCACCAGCGCAGCAGCCCAGCCTACTCCTCCTCCCACAGACACAGCGACCTCCTCCGCACTCCGAACGCAACTCTTCGGCAACGCCCCCCGCGCTGCCTCCCCCTCGACGACGGCGACAGCTACAACAGAAGCAATCATGGACCACCAGCGCGCAGAGCAGGACAAACTAACAGAGTCGATGGTGGGGATGGCGCGCGCGCTCAAGGCGTCGACGCACGCCTTCAGCAGCGCGCTGCGCGAGGACCAGGACGTCCTCGCGGCCGCCGGGTCGGGGCTCGAGCGCAGCGGGCGCGGGCTCGAGGGCGTCGCGGGGCGCATGGGCAGCCTGCGCCGGCTGACGGAGGGGAAGGGGTGGTGGGGGCGGGTGTTGTTGTACGCGTGGATCTTTGGGTTGGCGGTTGCGGCGGTGCTGATTGTTTTTGTGTTGCCTAAGTTGAGGTTTTGATTTGGTGTTTAGGGGAGAAAGGGAAGGGGGGAAGGGTTTGTCTGGGACGAGGATGAGGATGGATGAGGTTGTATGGGTAAGAGAGCGAGAGGGAGTAAGGAAGAAAGGAGACTTCTCGTCGATATGGTGGCGGAGCGAGATGATGTTACGATATATGTACCACGTCCTTTATTATTGCATGCATGCACAGCGCCTGGCGAACCGGTCGGTCGGTCACTTTCAACAAAGCGTTCAACGGGGGAGGTGGAAAAGGGGCAAGGCAAACATGTAGGAATTAAATTAAGTAAGGCGTCGCGATATGCGAGAGAGAGCGAGAATATCTATCTATGTACCTCTACCGGCGCTGTCCGCCGTGGAATGAACACTTCGCCTGTAGATCAGATTCATCGACCAGGTAGGTGGATGGGTGGATGGATGGATCGCTCCTCCGACAACACCTCGGACTTCTTCTCGTCCGTGGCGCCCTCGACCTTGACACGCTCGATGTTCACAGCCACATCCTCCTCGCGCTTCACCACCTCGACCTTGACGCGCGCACCCACGTCACCAGCCGTCTCCATCCCCATGCCCGGTTCGGGGTTCGGCTCCGGCTCCGACTAGGATCTCCTGGGCCTCTTCCCCTTCCCATTGTCATCCCCGTCGTCGTCGTCGTCGTCGTCGTCGTCGTCATCGCGGTTCCGTTTGTTAACACCGCCACTACCACCACCATTGTTGTTGTTGTCGTTGTTGTTGTTACGTGGCGCACTCGTCGGACCCTGTCCTCCCGGGCCTCCCGGGCCTCCTCTGGAGCCCGGGGTATTATTGTTGCCGACGGACGTCGCCGGCGTCTCCGGCGTGCCGGGCCCGCTGCTCGAGCCGCCGCCGCCCGGTCCGCGGCGCGGGGACGAGGAGTCCGGTAGCGGCGGGAGGGAGCTGCCATCACCACCACCACCTCCTCCTCCGGGACCTCGAGCTATTCCCTTGCCCTTGCCGCCGTCGTCGTTGTCTTCGTTGTCGTCGGGGGCGCCGCCGGGGATGGGCAGCTTCACGGGCGCGGTGACGGACGGGGTGGCCGGGCCGGTGCCCTTGAAGTCGGAGGGGGGGATCGGGCGGACGATGCCCGTGGGTTGTCCTGCGGCCTAAGGGGTAGGGGTGGCTGTTAGGGAATGTGCTTCTCTGTCTGTCTGTCTGTCTGTCTGTCTGTCTGTCTGTCCGGACGCGCAGAGAGTCCAGTGGTGATAGGAGAAGGAGGAGGGGGTTTGGATGATGCACTTACAGGAAGCTGGTAGCGGAACTTGTCGGCGTCGCCGTTGGTGCCGAGGTGGCGCTCGTCCCAGCGCAGGCCGGTCTTCTTGCGGAACCAGAACTTGAAGGCGGCGAGCGCGACCTCGAACTTGCGCGGCGTGTCGTACGCGCGGTGCACCAGCGGCGCCGCCGTCGGCGTCTTGTAGAACCGCGCTAGGAACGAGTACAGGCGCGGGCGGGCCCGGGACTCGAAGAGCTGCGTTGGTTCGAGCTACCGTTAGATTCGTGATGGCATTTGTCCGGACGAATGAGGGGAAGGAGGGGAGGAAGGGAAGGGATTAAATGGGTATGTGTGTGTACTTACATAAAGCCGCCAAATGCTCTCGACAGCACCACTTTCCTCGTCAGCGCGCCTCAAGGTGACCTCGTAGCGGAAGCCGGTGCTGTCTCGGTGGATACGGTGCAGTGCTTTCTCTCGCCATTAGTTTACGATCCCAGCGAACAAACCGACAGATAGACTAGAAGGAGCGCAACTCACCGGTGTCGATGAAATTCGCCGCCTCCGCAGCCGCCTTCGCCGTGGTCTGCGCCGTCCGCCACTGGGCATTGGCGTCGAGCTCGGGCTGCTTCAGCGAGAAGTCCCGCTCGTTCTCGCGCCGGCCGTTGACGATGGACTGCGCGAGCCAGTCCCGGGTCACGATGTGCGTGCCCTCGCCGTTCCTCAGCGCCTTCTTGACCCGGTCGACCCGGTCGTCCCACTGCTGCTGCGTGGCGAGCAGGTGCGTGACGGCGCCGTCCACGCCCTCGGAGTAGGTGCCGCCACGCGTCGTGATCCAATCGGCCATCGCTTCGGGCGTCCAGTCGTCGTCGTCTAAGTCTCCGGCCCGGGCTATTTCTAGGAACGCGAGGTTCAGCTCGGGAGCATCTGCTCTGGTCTGAGGTACCGGCATTGTAACGGGTGTATTTATATGTGATTATATATGTGTGTGTGATATGCAATGCACAATGGGCAGGCAACTACTGTTCAATGATAGATGTTGAATTAGATGGAAGGATTGGCCGAGGTCTTGAGGGTTCGAGGTTCGAGGACAGACAAAGGCGGACTTCGATGGCTGCTTCCGGATGGGGGGAATAACGGAGGTCAGGAACTTGGTGAATTAAAGAGGATTAGTTCGGAAATTTACGACATCTGGGAATTCTCTAGTGAATTGTATGCTTTGTTTGTGATAAAGTGTGATTGTCTATGCTCCAGGAATTACGGGACTGCGAGCAGTTCGTGTGGACAGGAGTTAGCATTTGGGACTTCCTTCCATTGACTCGAAAGGATAACAATAATGTTATGAACCGAAGAGTCACACACTGATGGTTTTCGAGGAATAGACCCGAACAATGTTAGAATGCCTAGACAATCATAGGTCTTTGTATGGTATCAAAGAACCATAGAAAGCTCCACATCTCACCTCGAAGGTCAAGTAGACCATGGGTTTCAATCAAGAGGTTTCTCAGTGAATGTAAGTCTCGGAAGCAACAAGTTCACAACGAACAAATCAATTAGCGCTTCGAGGGTTTGTAGTATATGGAACTTTCATCATCAGCGTAATATATGCAAAATCACCTCAAAGAGCCGGAAAATCGAAAGACGAACTTCTCATGGGTATCATGTCCAAATCATTTCTATAGCATGCCTTTGCCTTGCCAATACCAACTCCGCCAATTCCCACCGTAGACCACCAAATCTTGCCACCTGAGTAACCTCCAAGTTCACTATGACTCCTAGAAAAACGTGCTCTTCTTTTTCAACATCTTACCACCATCCTCGCTCCCACCTCTCCTTCGCCCTGGTTTCGGCTGCGGCTGCGGTTGATACTGCGGTTGGGGTGGTCCGTAGAATTGTGGAGGCGGAGCACCCGGTCCAATGCCGGGGCTATGAAACCAGTTGGCAAAACCGCTTCTGTGTGGCTGTGGACCCGTGCTCATGGGTCGAGGAGGCTGCGAGGGAGGTTGCAACGTTGAAACGGGACGGCTTGGTCCTGCCGTTGGTCGGGGAGGTAGATTCGGCCTCGGGCCAAAGTCCTGTCCCTGCAGGCCAAACTCTTTCCGCAATCTCTCCGTCTCCTTCTCAACTTCGACCTCGCGACGTCGTCGCTCTTTCTCCTCATCGTCCAGCATCCTCTTGATGCGTTTCTGCTCATCACGTTCCGCCTTCTCACGCTCGCGCTGCTCTTGTTGAACCATGGCCTGGAGGCGCTTTGTTTCAAGGTCATCGTGGGGCGGAGTGGGCTGTTGCGTGACAGGAGAATTAGCTCTTCCAGGAGGAGTATTTCCTACAGCACTACTCATGGTATAAGGGTTAGATTGCGGCGACACCGAAGAGCCTGGAATCGGTCGCGAGTTCTTGCGCTTGGTCGGTGCGACATTGAAAGAGTCGCGATTGGGGAAGAGATAGATCTCGCGGATGACCTCTGCGCCAAGTAGCAACACGACCTCAAGGCCCTTCCGGTCCTCTACTTCCACTCTCTGCAAATTCGGCTCGTATATTGTGACACCCTGTTCTCTGCCGTGTTTGTACAGTGCTATAGTGATGTCTGGCTCCTTGCTCTTTCTGCCACCCACCGACTTCCCCGTCATGTAGCACGTCATGTCTTTCGAGAACTTGCTATCCCGCTTCCACTTGAACATGATCTTGGGCGTAAGGCTGTTTCCCAGGGGCTCGGTCTGTTGGCGATCGAGTTTCGAGGCCGACGGCATGCGGAAACTCTGCTGCGGCATTTCAAACTCCCATGATTCCTTGCCCGTCCATGTGCTTTTCTCCCCCCTGACAACGACCTGTTGATCTGGATTGTAGAGTTGTATTGTGAAAGCGTCGGGGATGAGGGGCACTGGTGGTGGGGGAACTCCGGCCTGTGATCTGATTTCGGCAGCGGACAGAGTAGGCTGTTGGAATTCGGGCTTGATCAGAACCTCAGCAAAGATAACGCCGCGAACGGCTGCATCCTCTATAGCTATGGCATACTTGTTCTTTGACTCTGGGAGGGCCGGATTTAATCTTTGGAGCGCGTATTCAGGTGCCGACTCTGAACCGTTGTGGGTGAAGTAGAGGATGCTTTCGAGCGGATTGTCAGACGAGTTTCTGTAAAAGAAAGTTGGGAGGTTCTCGTCCAGCATGATGGCCCGTGTCTATGTGTTAGGTTGTTCCAATTTGTAAGAGTTCATGTGTTTGTTCTTTCGGACGGACGGACGGACGGACGGGCTAGGCAACTATATCCAAGATGTCGCACACGATAAATACATGTATGTATAAGTAGGTAGGTAAGGAAGGTTGTAGGTGGTAGGTGGTAGGTGGTAAGTGGTAAGTGTGTAATAAGGAGGCAGGTATAGTACAGAATGCCAAAATAAGCCAAAGAAGGAACAAGACAGGTATGTAAGTATATTATATGACTGTGTAGGTTAGGCAGGTACGGTACAGCTGTGGTGGGAATGACAACTGCGGGCTAAGAAGTAGGCGCGGGTCTGCGTTGCAGCGACGGTAAGTAGCGACTGTAGCGAGGCTGAGTTATTTCAACTTCTGAAGTAGGTAATCTCATAGAAAACCAACCCACAAAACAAGCATTCCAAGGGATTGAGGGAAACCCGGAATCAGCTCACCCGGTTTGTAGGAAGCTGATCTGAATATACAATAAATAAACGATTTTAGAAACCTTGTAGTTTATACCTAAAGAAAGAGGCTTTCAGTCAGTTTGGCCGACCTCGCTCACTCACAACAGGCCCGAAGCCTGCAGGCCGGTCCGGCTCTCCATGTATATAGGTATTCACATGTAAGAAGATAACACTGTGATTGATTGTATGTGATTCAGTTGTTTGCAACCCCAAAGCTGATCAGCTGGCTCAGAGAGTTGTCGTCATGTGTCTTCGCACTCAGACCCGCTCTACGAAGGAATGCGGCGCCACTGGCAGCACTTCCGGCGCCCGGGGCTGTGCACTGGTTTGCTATTTCAGGGACTTTCCCAGCTTCGCGGGTCATCAACGCGCGTTCAACCACCTCTCAATAGCCAAGACGGACTGATGAAGATCGTTATATATGTAAGCAGGAAGCAACTTACAAGCAAGTCTGAATAATTTGTATGCCTTTAACCTGGTAAAATGGTAGAATGAATCCACTTCTACGCCGTAGGATTTCAAGGTGACAGCCTGTTTTAAAACCATAACTAAGAGCTCGTGGACTTGATTATATTCAATAACCATTGAACAACCTAATGAATCTCGACCATGGACTCTTATAAATATTCACATAGCAGAATAATCACGTAATGGTTTGCCTCGTATCAAGTCACACAAGAGACTATACTTATTACTGCGTAGTAGTTCGTTTACCGCGTCACTAGTTTAGAGAAACTGAGACATTGCCTCGGTCATCTATCTTGGCACAAGGTCCAGATTACGTTGTCAATCCAGACACAGAACGGCAACCACACACATATACACGTAGATCAATGAACATTTTCTCTATTAGTACTGCCTTGCCATAACCCACTCGTAAGGAGAGAAGTGCCGTGGTATAAAACTGTGATACAGGTTGCGCCCCCCCTCGACGCCCCTGAAGGTATATAACCTCGAACCTCCTGCCTCCATTGTGTGGAAGGCACCGGGCCAAGAAATGAAGATATAAGCCAGGTCTATGATAGGGTTGTAAAATGTAGTTGTATATACAGATTTTTGATACGTAGAGCGCTTGAACACGCGCAACCATTTGTCCCTGTAAATGCTGTCAAATAACAATACTGACATGGTCTCGCTATAGACCGGTTGCTCTCATGCTCTTCGTAACATGCCCCGCGGCTTCGGGGCCCTAGTCTTTAACTCAGCGCTGTCTCATTATGTTAAACAACGCCAGTGAATTATCTGTATGAGGTCTGCTGTGTGGCACTGATCTCGCCCGGAATAGCAGGGATGACGGGGACCTCTCCACGCTCGCGCGCTCTCGAACCCGCCCTCTTCACTCGACCTGCTTGCTGGTTCACCCAGCTACCCACCGTGCGAAACCGAGCTGGGCGATCCTCAGACGTCGTCGTGTACATCGTCTCTCTCCGCTCGGTGCCTCTGGTCATCCACGAGAATCGTGCAAGCGCGTTATTCGTAGTGGGCGCCGGCGGTGGCTTATTCACCGCCAACCCTTGGGGCACGATAATGTCCCCGTCTCCGAATCCAGAAGATATCGAAGACAACTGGCTTGCCCGGTTTGGCTTTCGCTGGGCCGGATCGTAAGCATCCGATGGTTGACGAGCGAGCTCTGATTGATTATAGTAAGGATCAGGCATGCGTGACCTCATTGTCAGATTCACATCGCTCTCGTTGGTTGGGCGGTACTCGTCTAGGATACTAGCGAGTGGTGCATCGTTATTTGGAATCGGTCGAAGGGTTCCTCCTTCAGAACCCCCGCCGATTGAACGTGCCACACTGCCAGACCTCGTTGAATACGCCTTGCCAGGGCCATAGTAGGAGGCGGCAGCGAGCTTGTCCTTGTCGTAATAAGGGGGCGGCTCATTAGACATGTATAAGGTGCGGCCATCCCAGGAGCCTTCCATTGGCATTGGCTCCTTCCGCCTCCAGGGGAATTTGTCCATGAATCCTACATTGCCACCTCTTGGGCCCTTTGGTTTTTTCACAGTCCTGTACACAACCCAACTGACGAAACAGAAGAGGATGAATGCACCTGATACATGTTAGTTTGAATTCGATAAACGAGATGAGGAGCTACTTGCCTATTGCACCAGCAGCAATGAGAAGGTGTTCCGCAGTCTCATCCAGTCCCCTATTAGAACCATTATCCCTAAATTTCCCTCTATGACCGTCACTATCATCATCATCCGGGTCATCTTCTTTCCTATTTCCATTACCGAGGGTTTCGACAGCCTCTGGCGTTGTTTGGGGGGTCATGAAAACAGTAGTTGGCGATGGGCTAGGCCAATCCTCCGGCGGTGGGGGCCAAAACGGCGTCTCGATAGGGGGAGGTATAGCGGTAGCGTCATTTGCATATGGTGCTGTGGTTGTTACGACTAATTTGCTGGATTTGCTTGTAGCCGAGCTAAGCATGATTGGGATGATGTCCTATCGCTATGTCAGTCCGATTGTCTCACTTATTATCAAACTGGTACATGAGCATACTGGACCATTAGTAGGCGGCGGCGTGGGTTCGCTTGCCTTCTCAAGCGAATTTGTGACTCTACTTGGAGGGACGGGGGTCAAGGTAGGACCGTTCACTGCCGTCGTTGGTGGAGGTGGTGCCTCAAAGGGCGGGAATTCTTCGTCGTCGCTAGGACTTTCCTCGTAATAATTCAAGTTCGTATGTTTATCAATCCCACCACCAAATTCGCCGCCGGGGCCTCTGTTTCCACCATTATACTGATCCCGCTTTTTCTCGGCAGCTAGTTGAGCTCCGGATTCTTTGTCGTCAACCAGAGACTGGCCGTCGATGCTTCTAACACTAGAATCATCGCGCTCCAACAGCGTCGACACTGCGTCAACTTTCGGTGAACTTTCCCATCGTCGAATGTCCTGAGGCTGCTGTCTTCTGCTTGACGGTGGCATGTTATCGCGCGGAAACATACTCATACACCACAAATGCTCTACATGCAAGCACCTATTACAGTATCCTTATATCATGGCCAAAGGGCTAATCGTTGTGAACGAGCGACGGGTATTGTTGACGACTATGAACCTGCATCTAAGGGCCATAGATCTCAGGAACGACGGAATTGAAAGAACGAAATTGCGATACCCAAGCCTGGGGCGTGTTGAAGAATTGAATATAGATTACACAAGGCCGGCCTTGGAGAGAAGGGAAGGAGGGAGAAAGTAAGGATATCTAGAGAGCAGTGAGGGAAGAAAGTACCCAGGTAATGGGGCAAAGCGTATCAGATCTGGGAACAAGGTCCCGGTCTCCCACTAGAGAGGTTCGGGAGAGTTAAGCTCTGCAGGTGCAACACGTCTCAAGGGTATAACAGGACTCCTTGAACAACCCTGGTCGGTCGGTCGCAACCACGGCTCACGGCTAACATTGACACGCGGGGGACCAGTGAAGGGGGCTAGCTTGTCCCTTCATCAGTCGTGTGCCCAAGCCATGCTTTTATGTACTATGAACAACCCAGCCCACCATCAGGTGAGGCTGGGCAAACAGTCTTCAAGGTGGTGTCTACCTACAAACATACTGCAGAGCCGTTGAGACAGAAAGGAGTCAGCTACCGCAGTAGAACCATTGGCGACCAATGGCGAGGACCAGGAGATCGAAGGCTCCAAATCTTAGCATTGTGTACTGAGCCTCAGTGGACCAATAGGAAGCAAGCTCCGTCTATACCAGTTTGGTGTTTGAGGCTCAAAGCCCGTGGCGTGGTCCAATGATGTTTGGACGACTTGGGCCAGTGGAGCTCGGAGTGGCCCGGTAGAGTAGGCTATGACAGCGATCGGGGGCACGAAGCGCCAGTTGTTGACTGTCTTCAGTGTTTTGGATAGACTTGAAGTCGAAGTTGTGACAAGAAAGCAGGGATGGACTGTCTCATCCAGGGGTAAATTTGCCGCGGGGGGGGGGGGGGTGCCTGGTTTCAAACCAGGGCCGGACCAGCTTTGAACTCGCACTAGGTATGTAACAGATCTGTCTCCACTTTTGCCTATGCATATTGGCTTGATTAGGTGATTGAAGCCTCAAAGATCGCAGCCGGGAAGCCAGAGTATAGCCGAAGACCCGCTACGAGGTAGTTCCAATACGATATGTCGATGCTTGTAGCAATAGAATTGACATAACTGGCGATTGTTGCGAGATGCTGAAGAAGGGTCTCTTGCGAAGATCTTCATCACATCTCGCAAAGGTTCACTCCTCATTACAAATCATTGTGGATGTATGTATAAAAACTTGGACAGATAGCATTATTATGACCCTCACTAACATAATACTTTTCAGGACAATCAGTAGTATATTGATGGAAATGGGCGATCTGTAAGTGAAGGTAAGATGTCAACGGGCCTTCTCTCCAAGGACCGCCTCGTATATACAGAATGTGCACTTTCAGGATCCACTGGGGTCAGGCTGAGGCCAAGTGCATACCAGCTCTCTGGATGCAAGCTGCTCTACAGTCACATTGGGATTCACTCTGCGGCGTCAAGCTTTTGGAATTGTTCCTTCCGGCTCGGAATGTCGGCTGATCCCCAGTCGACCATGTCCATATGCGACACTGATATACCCAAAAATTGCACCTATTCACATTCAGCCAGTCTTCCAACCATTGAAAGGGCGTGTTGGTGAGAGAACTCACTGTCTCATAATGAGAACTCTCATCGATGAAGCGAATGCATTAGTTCACCACAATTGCTTCTGTAACACATATATAAGAATACGTAAGCAAGGAATTACGAATTCGTCTTATTCCAGACGCCACTGGCTGATCGTCGACTTCAAACTGTGGCTGCTCATACATATAACGGTTAGTTGGTATAATTACTAAGTACACATTTTACACACTGGCATTGCTCAAATTGACGATAGACTTGGCAAGCCACCGCTGCTTGCTGAACGAATAACCCACCACCCCGGGGTCACTAGCGGACGTCAGGGCTATGCGACTAGGACTGGCACTAAAGCACCGTGGACCAAAGAGAAAGCTAATCAGACTAGAAGATCTCATATCTGTGTAAGACAAGGTTTATGATTCAACCCATCCACCTCTTATCTGTGGAATTGAACAACTTTATCTCGTAAGCCATCGATACAGCCTGCCATAACTATCCTATATCCGTGAACAAGTATGGTCTGGCTATGTAGACCATTTTGTTGCAATATATTTTGCTTTGCAAACGTGTAAGTCGGAAACTGCCGCGTAAACCAAGCTCTCTCGTCACCATGCCTGTCAAAGTGACTCTCCTTACCGAGGCCGATATCCCCGGTGCTGTATCTGCGATCCAGTGAGTCTCGCCAACGCCTTGTGTATATTGCCGGCGGCTACCCTGCCATTTTCCACCATTTTCCCGCCTATAATCCTGCTCGGGTTCGACCAGGGGTGTATCCGAAGAGGTCTCCAAGCTGACCACAACTACCGAAGGGAAGCTTTTGCCGACGATCCTTACAACAATTGGGTCTTCGACAAGTCCAAGGTATGCCTGCGTACTTGTTTCCTTCAGCCCTTTCCTATTTGTCTTCTTAGTTTTAGCTTGCGGGTGCTGCGGTACTCAAAAGACTCCGAGAGTCCATCAAAGTTGGCCTCCTTTTTCCTCAAATGTATCCAGACCACGCGCGATTATGCCAAGACTTGTTTCATAGACGTGGAGATGGGGCCGCGCAAACAATCCTCACGTTACTACACACAGCGTGATTCTTTGACAAACGCGAACACGCTTCCGTCCTATTCACCGCTGTGCCTCGTCTGACACTGACGAGTGTCCGGGTTTCAAGCTGACAGGTCGACCAGTTCAATCCGCAGCGAAATGCCGCCTCTCTTGGCATCCGATGCCGTTGGGGTATGCGTAATGGGCTGTTCCACGTCGCGAAGGAGGAGGGCAGCGATGAAGTCCTAGGCGTCGCCTGCTGGCTAAAACCACAGCCCGCAAGCCAGCCGCCGAGCTGGCACGACTGGCTGGAGGGTTGGTGGCTGTGGCTCAATCAGGTCGGCATGAACTTATACTACTTCGGCCGGGGAGGTCTCAATCTCAAGGTAAGTGAGTTGATCACCACAAGGGATATGGCATCTTTCTCCCGAAGTCAAGCTTTTGGCCTGCCAGTCTGCCGACTTGGCGGCCGATCTTTCATTCCTTCGCTCAGCTTCGGGACGGTCAAGCTTTCTGCGGAGGCCTTTTGCTCGTTTCCCCTATGTGCATGACATGTGTTGTTTCAGCATGTGTATCAGTTAGGCAATCAGAACCAAATATTCCGACCGCCTCTTCTATAGACTAATTTACCCTCCGGTCACTAACTTGCCATGGGCAGCGCTATCACATCTGGAAAGAGGCTCAAGCAAAGGCACAATCTACGATATGGACGGATCCGCGCGGTTACTACTTCCTCAACATCATGGTGGTCTCTCCTAAAGCCCAGAACAAGGGGATAGCGCGGCTCATGATGAACGCCGTGACAGACCAGGCTGACGCCGAAAACATGAACTGTTATTTGGAATCCAGCCGCGACGTGCCTAATATGCAGATATACGGCCGCTTCGGCTTCAAGTTTGCGAAGGAGCTAGAATGCAACGACGATGGGACGGCGATCAAGTTGTTTTGTATGGTCAGAGAACCGCAAGCTGGACCCCAGAAGAACTGAATATCTCGTATTCTGTATCTGGGTCAACCGGTAGGCTATTGAGCAGAAGTGCAGTTAGAGGAAATGCCGCACACGGATGGATATACCCCTAAGACAATGTTATGAGCCGACGACGTATGGAAACGAAGAGCTAGACTGATGGCATAGGCAACTAGGGATAAGATTGATCCCGACGAGAAATGACTGGCTGGTAGATAATATCCAAGAAACCTTTACTGAAGGGTGTCCCATCTACCTATTTCATGTTATTTCTTTGAATGTGACAAAGATGCCTTAAGAGCTTACATCAACGTGATACTCCTATGACGGATGAGATAGCCATGTCAAGGAGCGCCGTTGTGTTCCTCCACAGGTATAGATTTTTACTAGTTTGTATCAAATAGTATCCCGTTTGACAAAAACTGTCTATATAGGACAAAGTGATGAGTATAATGGCTTGACCAGTGCACAATGGAAGCTAGATAGGGGTTGAACCCCTTTACATATATGTATAGGCGGCAGCCATATATAAGCCTGTATTCAGCCTTTAGACCTATTTCAACAAGAACACCACATTCAGATTTCAAACTCCCCATACATAAAACATAAAAGACTCCGTTCCAATAAACGAAACACTCATAGCAAAGCTTTATAGACATGAAACTTTAACAACACATGCATGCAAAAAGTGATACATATACCTCGGCCAGCCGCAAGCTCTGTCGGTTTCACATGATATCGATCACCTCTACTACCTCCCAAGCTGCCACACCTACATATCCCTAACCCAAAGTAGGTACGGATTATCTCAGCATCCTCAACGCCCATCGTCAGCACTAGCTTCGGAAGTCCGTCTTTTCAGCTAGGCTCGTGCCGTCCCGGATGATTGGCATGGTTGACAGCAACTTACAGGTTAGCTTCGAGGTAGAAAGATGGAAGGGTACGAAAAGGTTTGGGTTAGTACGTCTGCAACAAGTAGTTGGCCTGATATACGAATTCGAGGCTCACCAACGCAACTCAGCTATTCAATCATAAAATAGCATCTAAAAATGCAAGGTTCTGTTACTACTGTTACAAACGGGGCCACCGGCGCCCTCCAGCTTCGCTTGCACGCCACAGGCGTATCCTAATCTGCGCCACCCGAAGCGGAAGCTTCCTCTATGTATTGTGTGTGTGCCATTGTACCCAGTAAACCCCCCGCGGCGCGTGTCCAGTCCGTTCTTTTGACCGGGCCCAACTACTCTCTACAAACTCCTATGAAAGCAAAATGTGATGCTGCGCTTAGGATACTGATGTGACAGGGGAAGCGCGGTTTTCTATCTGGAAGGGGGAAGAAATTCGGTGATGTGAGACCAGCATACGTTTGGGTAGTTAGGGGGTCGGCATTGCTTAAGTGAATGCTTACTCCCGTGAGACGTCTCGTCCATAGATCTTGGCCTTGACCCAGTCAAGAGCAACGAGGACGCGGTTGCGAGCTAAAGTATATCAGCGATGCTCATTATCCTTGAAAATTTGAGTTGCGTTTGTGACTTACTGCTAAAGCACATGCTCAAGTATGCACTTCTCCAGAAGAAGTATGTGAGCTTACCACCACTGGCGACATTTCCATTCAGCCATGCAACATCCGCAACAGCTTTCTCACTACCAATGTAGGCCAAGCTGCCTTGGTGAGAGTAGTGGAAAGGCTTGATATCCTTGACACGACGTAGTTGCTTCTCGGCCTCTTCAATTTGCTGCGTAACCTCTGCTGTGTTGCCAGGCTTGAGGTTCAGGCCGCCACTAAGCTCGCGGATCTTATCCTCCAAAGCTTCGGTCTTGGCCATGTTGTTAAACAGCCTCGCCAGAAAAGAACCTTCTTGAGAAGCTACTTGAGCAGTTGGCGCGTATCCAGCAACGGCGCAGTCACCAACGGCCCAGATGTCGCGTGTGCCTTGAACAACCAGGTACTCGTTCACAGCAAGGCCACGTCTCGAGTCCTTCTGCGCGGGAATCTGGGACATGAGATCCCTGATTACCGGGCGCACTGCGTTACCGGTAGCCCAGACGAGAAGACCATAAGGGATAGTAAGTAGTGTTTTCTTGCCGTCAGGACCAGTAACCTCGGCCTCAACGGTCTTTTCGGTGACCTTCTTGACCATAGTCTTAGCCTTGATCTCGATGTGCTCCTCCTTGAAAGTGCTCTCGGTGTAGTCAATGAGCTGCTTGCTGAACATGGGTAGAACGTTGGGAAGAGCCTCGATGAGCGTCACCTTGAACCGTGGAGAAATCTCAGGGATCAGCTTCTTGATGTCGTCATCAAAGAAATCTCGCAGTTCTCCAGCGAATTCGACACCGGTGGGACCACCGCCAACAACGACCATGTGAAGCAGACGGTCGATCTCCTCCGGTTCCTGGTCCTTGAAAGCGGCGGTCTCGACACAGTCCATTATCTTGGTACGGATGGCCTGGGCATCACGAATCTCCTTTAGGAAACAGCTGTGCTCGCGAACACCGGGAATACCGAAAGTAGCATTCTCTGCGCCCACACCAATGACAAGCATGTCGTAACTAACTTCAGTCGTGTGGATGTTTCCCTTGACATCACTGTTATCCGTAATCTTGATGACCTTCTTTTCCGTATCGATGTGGGTAGCCTCGGCTTCATAAAACTTGACAGCGGCTTTCTTGTGACGCAAGATCTGGCGGACGGGTTCCATGATGGAGCGGTGCTCGATTTGACCCGTCGTACATGATGGCAGCAGGGGGGTGAACAGGAAGTAGTTACGCGGCGAAATGACAACGACATTATAGTTGGATGTGTCAAGCTTCTTGAGCAAAGCGACTGAGCCCCAGCCAGTGCCTTTGGAATAGAAGATAGTTAGACCAGGCCAACTTGAACTACATGGTTGGAAAGATATGACTCACCGAGGACGACCAACGTCTTCTTACTGGGGTCCGGGGCAAACTGTTCTTCTGGATAGCGATCTAGGTAGCCATCATAGACGATTTTCCCAACACCTGCGAGGACGGATAGATAGGTGATGCGCCATATCCATCTGAAGGTGGTCCGGATTCTGCGCGGCTTCTTTACGGGCTTCGGAGGCGCGTCGGCATAAGACCTCGTGAACTGGCGATTGACTGCTCTTCTTCGAGCGCCGGCGATCAGAGGGGTAGAGAGAGCCGACTTTCGCGATAATGACGTCGTGCTGAAGCTAGTCGCATTCACTCTACCAAGCTTAGCGACAGCTTCAGGACCAGACAGGCGCCCAACTGCTGCGCTGAGCCTGAGCCGAGGACCAGCGAGCCCAGTCAAGGCTCTTGAAGATGAAGCCATTGAATGATGTTAGGGAGCTTCAATGGCCAACCGCGAGGCTAGTCAACGAAGGGAGCGGGAGAATCAGAGGTTAAGAAGGGAGAATAAAAATTATAAGCGTTGGTGGAGCGGGAGTTGATTTCCATTGGGGGGGGGTTGAGTGGGAGGAGGAGGGCTGGAGGGTTTCGGTGAGGTACTTGATAATGACTGCATGCTGCGCTGACTTTCTGTCATGGCCCTTCAATCAATTGAAATTTTAGGTGGACCACAACTTCGGTTTCTTGCTTAACTGCTAGCGTCTTGGCATCCACACACAAAAGTGCTATGTACCTAGGTACATAGGTAGATCTGGGTAAGCTGTCGGCCACACGGACCAGCGGGCTACCGGATTGCTGCTGAAGCCGGCTGCTACAGGACCGGGGGAGCTATGTAAAGCTGAAAATGCACACCAAATGCACAGTTGCATCAGTTGCATCAGTTGCATCAGTTGCATCAGTTGCATCAGTCCAGATAGTGGGGGTTCACCCGATTATTACATTAGCTCTGTCTATACAAAGTAGGTGCATACATATTGTAGCTGACAGCCTAGGAATTATGTCGGACTTGGCCGGCCTTTCCCAGCACATATACTACAATATATGCACATGCACATGCTCCATAGCAGAAAACATATGTATCTAAATGGTTACGTATATTTATGGTCAGCATTCGTTATCTTCCATCCCTTGCTTGTGCCATCCTTCCAGGCCCCGGATGCCCGCTTATAAGGAGGGAATTGCTGCGAAATTAACTTTGCGTTATGGATGCAAGCTGTCATAGGAGTTTTCTGATTGGCTATGGTAACTACCTAACCTATGCCCGGTGAGACCCGACTCCAAAGCTTTCTTGCGCTGGAGTTCTTCACTTCCAAGGGTTCTGACTCAGCTGTCCCCAGAGCTATTTATTCCCTTATCTTCCGTAGTTGATTCGATTTTTTGTGACCTTTGGCGGTTGCTCGATCGATACCAAAACACCTCTCTTCGGCTGACCTCAGATCACAAGCTGAAGAATGTTGAGTCGAGGCCAACGATGCCCCCAAAGCATCCCAAATTTCAAAGTTGTGAGCTGGGTGGTGATGGGTATACACAACAAAACCTCGACCCGGTCAACAAGTCCATGATAGGAACTCGGAATACGCGTGGTTACGAGGTAGCTTACAGTAGGTAGGCGCATATTCTAGCTTCATTCGATTTGTCGACACTTGTTGAGACGCAGCCGAAATTCCGATCCTTTCGCGATTCAACAATCCTACAATAATCAAGGGCATAAGGAAGGACATATACACTAAGTCTTATACACTAAGTCCCATAGTGATACATGTAATGAACTACTAACGGATATCATGTTGGGCTTTGATAGTGTACCTTGCCTACTAGCTCTATAAGTGACTATAATATATTACTGTCTTTTACGTCTATCAAGCAATGTTGTTTTATAACATAAATCTAAAGTTGTATGTAATTGGGAGACCGGTATAATCAATCAGCCAATTAGTCATCAAAGTGTCTACATAGATAACAGACAAGCAAAACGTTAGCCGCTATACACGATGTTAATTTCTACAACCGTTATCGCACAAAAGGAATAAATGAATTAAGGATCATGGTGGACACTCGTATCCGGCAACCGAGGAAGCCGAGGCAGCCAATTGCGCATGGCTAATACGATATATATGTACGCAATACGCAAGATGCTTATTACTGTATAATGGACAAAAATTAGACAAAAATTAGACAAAAATAAATGGAGCTCCCCCGGACAGGCTTGAACTGTCAACCTCCTGATGAACCGTGCATATGGTAACAGTCAGACGCGCTAGCCAATTGCGCCACGGAGGACTTGGAATTATTGGATGAATATTATACCATATAATATGACTACCTTATACCGGACACGGAGGATCCCGCGCACATGCATTTACACCCACTTGGCCGGCATTGCTATAGGGTTCCAATCTAAACCCGACCACAGCTGCAGTATAATTAACATTATTTTTGTTTATATTCTCATATATTGACACCGAGTTTGCAGCAGTATTTTCTAACGATCGAAGTCGCCATGGCATCAACGGCTCTAGTGAAGAAATTCACCCTGATCTTCTACGCGCCTCCCTCCGTGGTCCAGGCCTGTAAGACAGCCATCTTCCAGTGCGTATAAACCAGACCTGAGTTCTCAGTTCCCCGCTCCAATTCTACACGGGAATGACCTACACATCTACCCCCTTGCATATTCCTAGATAGGGTCGGAACTTTCCAAAATTGGGTGAACTTACGAGAGATGATGCCTACCTACTAACTCCGGGACTAGAGCTGGTGCCGGCCGATACCCGGGCCCCGGGAACTACACTGAAGTTTGCTGGTCGTCGACGGGTGATGGTCAGTTCCGGCCCGGCCCCGGCGCGAACCCGAACATCGGCACGGTGGGCGCGCTGGAGGAGCTGCCTGAGGTGCGTGTCGAGACGCTAGTTATCGGTGAAGATGTGGTCAAGAAGGCCGTTGCCGCGCTGAAGTCGTAAGTCTGTCTCGCTCTGCATGCGTCTTCTTCGCTCTCTTATTCTTCTGTAATATGTATGTGCGTGTGTTTTGGGCGGCATATGCGTATGTCCTCGGTAGCAAGAACGGAGACTAGTATGCTCGTTTGAGCTGAGAGCTGACTGCGAGGCCCCTGTCTTACCTAGAGCACATCCATATGAGGAGCCTGCGTACCATGTGATTAAGTTGGAAGACTATTGAGCGCGATGACGGCAAGAGATTATGGCATAAAAGTATTCAAATTGCTTTTGTTGTCGATGTTTAAAGACAGTGGACTGCGCTTCACGGGGGTATGTTCTATCGAGGGAAGATTAGACGAGTCCGAGTAACTTTCAATCTGAGTTTACAGCATCCACAATCAATGTCGAGAATAATTCAGTTACTATCCATGGATCTGAAGGTTGAGAAGATGGTTTGTTCATTCGGCTAGGATGATGATTAATGGTCTAATCATCAGAAACCGTATACTGATGGTTTGAGCTTCTAACCATCAAATATGGAATGTGCCTTCCCAAATATCCCTTCATGTCATATATAAAGGGTCCTATTGTCTATACCTAAGAGTTTCCCGAATCCTGTTACATAGAACATAGCCTCTTGATACGAGAAATGAACTTAGAGAACTTAAACTGTGAAGTCTACTTTGCCATGTAAGAGTTCGACACAGGAGATGAAGATTTCAAGATAATGCGGTTCTAAACGAGTCTATAGCTGAATTACGACTACATATTGGATGATTTTCCAAGTTACCGACACTGTCGTCAGTTTGAAGGTTCGTAGGTTTACCTTGATTTCGCTTAAAGGGGCTTATCGACTTTTCATGTAGAAGGCTGAGACATAGATACTGGACTACATTTACTACTATTCATCACTAACTTCGAAATCAGCATGCACTGACAAATATTGTCTCTAGGGTAAAGATGAAGCTCTCAAATCTACCACCACCATTACACCACAAGTCACAGACTCCTGCAAAAAGGGGCTCACATAGCAACACCACAAACGCAGAAACGACATACCATGAACGAATTCATCATCTGAAGGCTTTTGTTTATTCCTTGCTTACGACACTTTAACAAATAATACATCGAAATTCGTGGTAATCATATCACTAGACGCCAGCCAGTTGCACCCCCTTGCAAAAACCGCCAAAAGCCAGCCAGTCGCGCCCAACAACAACAAACAACGACTTTCACCGCCCTGGCGTCGATGCTGGCATTTCTCCGTACCTCCCTCTATGTCTTGTCGTGTCGTAAGCATTGATGACGCGGGTCTGGCTTTCGTCGGCTTGCGAGAACGCGTAGCCGCGTTGTTTCCTCATGCGCTGTACTTGGCGCACCTTTCTGATCGCCTTCTGGAATTGCTCCATTCTGTGCAAGCAACGCTGTTAGCTACCATGAACGAATAAGACATGAGGAATAGAGGTGGTGAGGGCTTACCTTGGCCGATAGTCCTGGATATTGTACTTCTGGATTTCCTGTATATGGTGGTACGTCTGCGGATAATACATTCTCTTGGTGTATTTCCAGGAGAAGTCCCGGAGGAGACACAGGATGGGCAGGGCCACCGTCTGCAGCCAGAAGACAGGGTTGCTAAAGAGCTTCGGCACGAGACCGTGATACTCCTCCGAGAAGCCGAGTATGGGGGCGACGATTCCGTAGACGGCGACAAAGACGTACCAAATCGCCATGCTGCCCGGAATGGCCATCACGTGGTACTTGGTCCAATTATTAGTCACCAACGCGGCTTTCCCGAGTACGGTCGCAAGGGTGGCAGCATATATAGATGTGCCCCAGACCCAGTGACCCGCAATCGTGCCGTCGTGTAGCTTGAGGTCCGGGTACCAGATGAGTTCGGCGAAGACATACAGGATAATCGAATGGTAAACAGCGCTGGCAATCCATGCTGAAAAAGTGCTGATCTTGAAAAACTGATTCCGTTGTCCCAGGGTGTAGAGCTGCGGGTAGCGATCAAGGAGTCGCGCAGAAATAAACTGGTCTAAAATACCCATGACCAGTGGTGGCAGCACAGTGTAAAACACGTTGTAGAACGAAAGAGTCCATGATTCGAAAAGAATTGCACCAGAGAAGACGTTTTGGAATGTGTACTAATAATGAATTAGCATTACACAATTATTATGTGCCACAACACGTAATGTGTGGTAACGAAAAAAAATTAATAGTTGATTGAAAAAAGGGGAAGCTTACCCAAAATTGCGTCATATATAAAGTAATGTTCTTGTAGAACGAGAAAAGGATCGTCTTGCTGATACGCTGATAACTCCAAGCACCATGAACGAGAGTGAGTTTGCGGAGGAATCGGAATTGGGCAATCGAGATGTCGGCCGACCGGGCAGCCTGGAGACCCTCAACACCGGAGATACCGACGCCAATATGCGCAGCCTGGATCATGGACACGTCGTTTGCTCCATCGCCAATGGCGAGGAGGATCTCGGGCGAGAACTTCTTGACCATCTTCACGACCAAAGCCTTCTGTAACGGCGAGACACGGCAGCAGATGACAGCTTTGCACATCACGGCCAGGTCAAAGAACAGTTTCTCCATGTCAGGTTCCAGGGCGTAGGTAAGGGACTTGCCATCGATGACTAGAGCCAAGGTGTCCATCTCGACTGATCCGTCTGCGTTATTCCTAATAGCATCTAACTTTTTCTGAATGTTATCGCGAGTCGCTGTGGCATCTTCTTCATTAACAATCAAGAGCATCATGTCTTCACTTAGAAGCTTTGAACTCATGCCGATATTAATTGCCGTCTCCTGTCGGTCCCCGGTCAATACCCAGACCTTGATATTCGCTTGCTGTAAGGTGTGAATAGTCTCGGGGACACCATCTTGGAGACGGTCCTCAATGGCGGTCGCTCCGAGCAAGTAGAAATCATGCTCAATGATCTCAGCTGCTTTGTCTAGTTCTTCGGCACGATTACCACCAACAGTGGTCTGTGCCCTGTCAAAGATCGCGTACCATTCCCGATACTCCTCGTCGGGAATTTCGCGCATCGCCAAACATAGGGTACGAAGCCCCTCTGAAGCATATTCCTCGAGATGTAGCAGAGTTTGCTCGACGTGGGGGTTATCATCGTTCAGGCGCTCCAGAATGACGGTGTCTGCGCCCTTGCAGTACAATCGAATCTTTCCATCGGGGCACCGATAGATTGTCGACATTCGCTTCCTCGTGGAGTTGAACTCGCAGACGGCTAAAAGTTCATATTCGTACTCCTTCCCTTCCACCTCGATAATAACGGATCTTGGCTTGCGAGCGACAAATGTATACCCCATAGTCAGGGCACCTTGAACCAATGCACCTTCATCAGGCGAAGCAGCTTGGTATTTGATCTTACCTCCATTTCCTTCGTCCCGTTCTGGAATCACGGTATGGCAGGTGGAGAGAAGTGCCAAGAAATGATGGATCGCTTCGGCACTCTCATGAGACTTCAAGTTCTCACGCATTCGCTTAAAGTCGTGGACACCAACCTCTATACCATCCTGAAACGTGGCCCTTCGATCCTCCGGTACTTCATCCGCATATTGTATTCCGCTGATCGTGCACTGCTTAAACTCCATCATATTGCACGTCAAAGTTCCTGTCTTGTCCGAGAAAACGAAGCCGACCATACCTAGCTCCTCCACTAAACTTGATGTCCGACAGTTTGCAGGTGTGTCTGTCTTATCGTAGTAAATATCAAGGTCATCATTAATCAGGATGCCATGCCAATATTTGACCATCTCCACGGTTACAAACAGAGAGATTGGAACCAGTGACGAGAACAAGACCCAATAAGTAACGAGATCTTTGAAAATCGCTTTGACCACGTCTCCAGCTGTACCCAGAGAATCAAGCATTAGATAAGGAATCGTATCGGACCGAACGGAGCGGAAGACCAACTCTCCCACAGTACATATGACACTCAGAACAAGGAGCATGCCAACTAGAGCAAGCACTAGCATGTTAAGTTGACGCTCGACCTTGGTTCGTTTGATCGGAGTTGCCGTCGCGTTGCGCATCAGCTTCGTCTCGTGCCCCGTAAAGACCACGATACCATGAACCCAGGGTGTGTTTCTCAGAGTAGCACCTCGTAATAACAGCTGCTCCGGGTTGAGAGGCAGTTCCTTTTCTCCTCCGCCGGCTTGCATAGTGAGAGTAGCCTCATACGTATACAAGCTACTGTTTGGCTGTTCCGAACGCACTCGCCCGCCCAACCTACTAAGTTCCGACGGGCTAACCATTGTGGACGTTTCTGGCAACGCCTGCTTGATCTTCAGGTTGGTTTCGCCGTCAAGGTTCGCGGTCTCGATGTAACACAGGCCTTCGGGTTCGGAGCTTGCAAGTAGAACGATGTCGGCAGGGAAAGGTTCCTCGGACTCGACTCGTACAATGTCTCCCACAGCCACGTTGATCCATTTGGTCGATTCGAAACTAGATCCTCGTAAGACCCTCGCCTTAGAGTTGTTGAGCGAACTGTCCGCCTGCTTCCGCCTATAATCTTCGACCAATTCCTTACCCGCAGATACTAGCAGCACGACGACGAGAGGACCAATGGTGGTATAGCGATTCGTCGGGGAGAGGTTAGGAATTTGTTGCAGCGCCGCCGTGAACAAGAAGAACACGTTAGCGAATTTGGAGAATTGCTCGATCAGGAATTTAGGTAAGAAAGTCGCGACGTTGTACTTCGCAGTAGAGACGTGATTGTCGACATATTTGTTCGCCAAGTTCGCGGGAGGGTTATTCAAATGAATAATCCGAGGGCCAAGCGTGGACGGATCCGGCTTCCCGCTTCCAAAGCCGAACTTGAAGTTCTTCAGCTCGAATTTCTTGCTCTGCTTCGGCTGTGGTTCGATATGCGAATCTTTCCGGCCGTTACCCGGTTCCGTTAAAGGTAGATCCATCTCTGAGTAGCCTTTCTGTCCCATCCCGAGCACGCTCTTAGCTCTCCCCAAAAAGCCGCCACCTAAGCCAAGAACACTGTTGCGATTCCGCGCATTATTACGGCCAACCGAGTCGCCTGCTCCGTTAAGTGACCCCCCGTGCTGGTAGTATGACTGGCCGTCGTCGGGATAGTCGTCGAAATCGTCGGCGTATCGCTGGTAGTTGTTCAAATCCGAAGTCTGGCTGTACTGTCTATCGGCATCGCCCAGGAAAGGTGGTCGAGGACCCGAAGCGCCGGCGCCCGGTGGTGGATTCTTCACAGACGGGTGAGTGGTCTGACTGCCGCCAATGAAATCATCGTAGGATACGGAGGGTCTCGAGGGTTCGGTGTTGTAGGAGCGGATGAGTTCGTCGTCGTTTATGGGCGCTCTTTGTCCTCCGTAGGCGGGTTGATCGTCGAGATCAAGCAGGAGGTCATTCCTCGAACTGGAGGAGCCTCCTGGAGGCGCCCTGCCAGCCATGTCGCGAAGGGATGAGGGTTACGAAGGGAGAAGTGGAGGCATGCGGACGCGATAGAAAAGAATAGTTTGGAGATACCGACTCAGTAGCGTTCAAGATTGTTCCAGGTTGAAGCTCAGATGCAGGCTAGCAGGATATTCTACTCGGTATGTATGGACAATGGACAGGGATTACGAGGCAGACAGAATAGAGACCCAGAGAGAAATCGAATAATTGGAATGCTTTGTGAATGGTTGTAAGACTGTTTTGCTATATTATGCTAGTTGGTGAGTGAGCTGGTTAGAAAGATTGGCGGAATACGAGCCGCAGACAGGGAATCGAAAACATTCAATTAACAACAGGCTGATGGAACTCTTTTTGGTGATGAGCGATGAAAATGAAAAGAGGCCATAAAAAAGGGTCGCGGTGGTATCGTATGAGATGCGTATGAGAAAAAGAGTTGGCTGACAAAAAGTCGGGTTGCGGTGGTTGCGGTGGTTGCGGTGGCCACGATGCAAGGCAACGGAGGATGTACGGATGTATGTGTACGGATGTATGTGGTTTGTAGTTTGGTAGTTGTAGTGTGGTTGTATTGGATGGATGTATTGGGATGTATTGGTCGTAGTAGGGTAAGGTTGTATGTAGATATGTAGTACCTAGGTATGGTTGTAGTATGGTGGTTGTATGCACTTGTTCGTAAAAGGGTACATGTACCTACTCATGTACCTAGACTATGTATGTAGTATGTAGCATGTAGCATCATGCATTCGAAAGCATCAGCATTGAATCAATGGATCCGCTGTCCCGTGTTGGCGTGTGTGACGGTTTCTCAATTGCACAGCCTTCCGTTAACAAACTCCCTAGTGGCCCCCGCTCCCCCCTGCAATGCGTAACACAGCAGGCACCTGTCATTCCCTCAGCAATCTTAGTGGCCGAAGCCAGGCACTACCACAGACCTGAAATGTGGCTGAGGAGGCGAGCTTATCGGCCAAGCTGTGAGGCTAGTTTCCAATATATGTACAGACGCTACCTGTCCCAACACGTACATACACACGTACCGCGCGTACCACCTGCTCGCAGTACGGAGTACGAAAAAAAATATTCGGTGGGTCTGTTATCCCCCGGATCCGAGGGAAACCAAAGTCCATCACTTGGAAATCCCGTAAATCCCGTACTGTACCTAGGTAATCCATACAATATGCACCACCGGGCTCCTAGAGGTCCGATACATACAAACCGTGTCAACCTCCATATTAATATAGAGATATACATATAAGTTAACCATATCACTCACTGCCTTTGAGATGCTGCACCTGTGCCGTAGGAATGTCGGTCAAACCTCGAAAATATCTCGTTAGTACTATGTAGCCTCTCTTGGCTCTCCTTATAATAGTGGATGGGAAATCAGGTTGATTTTAAAATTCAGGGGTTACATATCATGACAACCGCACCAAGCCTCAATTCCGGAAATTTTCAGCCAACTAGCTCATTGGCGCCTAGCATGGCTATATTGTCATCTTACTGTGTATATATGACCTGTAGGAATTTTACGGCTTTTGTTCTACTGTACCTATCTGATTCAATGGCCTATAGTTACTTTTTATGGGTGGAGGTCATCTTGAGATATAGACTAGCCCAGCACCTCACAAGGACGCTTTCAACCCGTCTCCCAGCACGCTCTTGAGAAAATCGCCAATATACTGGTTAACCTCTTCGGGGTACTGGGTCATGATCCAATGGTTCGCACCAGGAACAAGCCCCTGCTTCAGCCCAGCCGTGAAGTACTTCTCCTGGCCCTCTGCCAGCCTAGGCGGCAGCGCGGCGTCCTTGCCGGCCATGACCAACATGGCGGGCTTATCGAAGGTGTGAGGCGCCCTCCCATCGCGCGTAAACACCTCCTCATCATCAACATTGAACAAGCGCGCGCGGTACCAGTTGCAGGGCCCGTGCAGGCCGTGGCGGCGGAACTCACGGACGTAGAAGTCGAGGACCTCGTCCGTGAACAGCGGCGACTGCCCGATGGCGTCGAGCCTGTCCTCGAGGAAGCCGACCTCGACCTTGACCGCGCCCTCGCCGGAGGGCGTCCGCCCGTCGTACGCCGCGTTGAGGAAGGCGCGCATGCGCGCCTCCGACGCGTTCGCTATGTTCTCCGCCGCCGGGCTGACCAGCTGCAGCTGGTACGTGAAGTTCGGCATCCGCTTCACCACCTCCTCCAGCGAGAGCTTGGCCGGGTTCGGGGGCGTGAACGGTACGCAGAGGCTGAAGACGCAGCGGATTAGTTCCGGGTGCCACATCACTATGCGCCTAGATTTTGTAGTGCGAAGTCAGCAGGTGGGTTCAATATTATATTGGTCGTCACATCTGTGCTTGGGTTGCTCTGAAGTAGCGTGTGTGGATGTTGAAGACTAACCAAGTGAGCGCTGCACCCCAGTCGTGTCCGCCGAGGATGATGGGTTCGTCGCTATTTTCTTTGATGACTACAGCCGCCAGCGTCAGTATCTTTAGGTATTTCTGTGAGTAATTAGGGGGTAGGGGACTTCCAAGACATATGGTTTCTGGGACTGTTCAAATCCTAAACACAGACTAATAGAAACTTGACCAATGCTGTAGGTAGAGAGAAAGGGTAAGGAATAATATTGAACACTACTTACTGGCAGCTACATGACCAGCCATCTTCTTCAAGGTATACTCCTCGACAGCATCTGGAGCAGAGGTCTGGCCATATCCCAGCATGTCCGGGACGATGACCTTCAAGTTCAGGGACAAGAGGTATGGCACTTGGTATCGCCATCCCATGCCGAGGTCTGGCCTATAGACAGGACCGTCAGTAACATAGAAATCTATAGAATAGGGGTATACTACTTACCAACCATGGATGAGAACAACTGTGGCAGCCGGCGTCCCCTTTGGCTTAGCAATCATGTAATGATATGTGATGTCATCACCCATAGATTGGAACTTATGCTCAACCCGAGGGTCATTAGGAACCAATGCGTCGACAGCCATGTTGACCAAAACCCTGAGTTTTCACGAACTATATATATAGATGTTACGCAGTTGAAAGCTTGAGCTCGGCCGAGATGTTAGTGAGAGGGGTGAGTGGGATGTCTTTGCTTTTTATATCAGTTTATCTTATGGCTTTCGGTGATACATACCGCTTCTGATCGGACCGATGACCTGTTTCTCTCACCTGAGCCTAGGAAAGATGCAGAAAAGAGGTGCATAACCCCATGGGTTGACGATGCATCAACCAATTAGGGTCCCGTTGTGCGTAGGTTTCAGATATCTGCCTAGTGCCCGGAGCGGAATAGGACCTGTCTCCGGGAATCTATGAAAGCCGGAATCCCGATCGACTGCTTTTGTCTACACCCGGTTGCCCGGTCGAATGTTACTCAGACCTATATAAGTGGAAGTGCTTGAAGAGGAATGACGAGTATATATGTCTAAGTTGTCCATACAAATCAAGACTTGGGCGAACAGAGCTCTATAAGGTCTTACGCCCGCTAAATCTATCGAATGATTGCTAAATTACAAAAGAGCAGACGCTATATAGCTAATGATTTAGCGAGTAGTAGTTAGTTATGGTGACATATAGCTTCTCTCACTTGAACTACCGCCGTTACTAAGTAAATTCACACGGGTCCTGGCACGGACCACGTTGGAGGCAGCCAATCCCATTCCGCGTTATGTGTCGCCTATCGAAAAATTGGACCATACACCGATACGCGAATAAAACATAGCAGTGTGGTTGGCCATACTATCCGGGCAGCCGGGGGATATACGTGGTCCGTGCCAGGACCCGTGTGAATTTACTTAGTAGCGGCGGTACCTAGGTATAATGTAACCAGGATCCCCCAGTCAGCCACATCTGCACATGTGACAAGGGACCTGCAAGTGGCTGACAGCTAGCTGGGATCTAGTACGGTCATCTGGGTACCTTCAATTGATGCCTGCGTACGCGGTATTGTACTCCCTAACTCCTTTCCTATATTTAGTAAGGATTGACCTGTACATCCTTACATCGGCCGTTGCTTACCTGCAACATCTTGAATACATTGAGGAATAACATATGTGAATCAAGAAGCGGTACTTTACGTACGGACAGGTGCCAAGAAACTAATGTAGACGAGTTGATATTTGAAACCACTTTGACAACCATTGCATCTCAATTGGGGCTCAAATCTAAGCCCAAGACTTCGCGGAATACACCGAGGGCTCACTATCGTTTTATCTTACATTCGTTGAGAAGGGCTCGAACCTTACGACAAGACTCCAATCCTTAAACCATACCGAGAACGCCTATGGCTCCGAAGCCAAATCTCCACAAGACTTGAGGGAAAAAGAGAATAGCCTGGCTGAACAAGTTGGCAATATCTAATATATTACCGTGTCCTCGTCCTCCTCAATCATAACATCGTCTGCCCTATCCGACTCTTTTTCATGACCAGCCTGCCTAGTATGAGAGGGGGGGCGATTAGTAGAATCAGATTTTGTAAGGTCAGTAGTAGAATTTTCATCATCAGCTTTACCCACAGTCTCCTTAGGCTCGGGCACGGGCTCGGGCTCGGGCGTAGGGGGTTTGACTGCGACGCCCAATGCTTTCAGCCTTTGTTCTTTGCGTCGCTTGAAGTCGAGTACTTCCTTGTCAATGAGGTCCTGAACATCTCGGATCTGGTTCTTGATGATCTCGTCTTGCTCTTCCGTAGGATCCCAGGGCAAGTAATACTGTTATGGTAGTTAGCTCCGTCCCCATGAATCCTGTGATTTGGGCGGGCCTACTATCTTAGGCGTGCTTCTAGTTTCCAGGAAGCGTGCCATCGCGAGCATGTTCGAGTGTCTGGTTTGCATCTGAATGTTCCGTGAGCAACACTGGCCAAAAGGTGGTCTCAATCAGGTAAGACGGACGACTTGTTCATCGAATTTCAGCTGTTCTACCCTGCGCACGGCTCTTAACTTGGCTAGCTTCTCTTCTCTGTGTTTCTCGTCCTCAGCCTTCTGTTGGTGGACTTTAGCCTGCTGTCGTCGCTCAATTTCTTGTCGTCTCTTTTGCTGAGAGCTAGAAGTGGTTTGACTTAGTGTGCTCAGCAAACCACCGAATAAGCGCTTTCCGCGCTTTCTCTCCTCCTGCAGTGCGTTTTCACGACGGTCTGGGCCCGAGTCTTTCGGTGTCGGTAATGCTGTAGCAAGTTGATCCTCCTTCGCATCATCTGTGTCTAACCTGGTCCTCTTGGGTGATTGGTTAGGTTTCTCCTCGGATGGCGGCGGCGATGAAGCCTTTCGCTTCTGCACTTTGTCATGGTCTCGTTCCGTGTCAGCGACATCTGTATCGCGCTCGGGACCATGATCATTCGGGGAGCTGCTTTGCGACTTAGCCAATGTTGCGTAATAGGAAGAGCAGGCTCGCATTTCTCACCTCTGGCGGTCAGACATGATGCAAGTATATCACTGCTAGGGCGAAGCCAACAGCATATACAAACAAAATGTGTGAAGTGATCGACCGCGTCGGGCGATATAATAGTTCAGTCCATAGTATATTATCGAGGTTAGGATTGGAGCTCGGCAAGGCTGAAGTGGAACATGTGGAATGAACGCGCAGTGGAGGGATTTAATTTGTGGAGCCTGATATTGCATCGGGGGTTTATGTAATTACAGGGCATACCCCGCATTGCATATCTCATCGCACATCTCATTGCACATCTCATTGCACAATTATGCATAACCCATTCTCCAAATTCCAGCCTCAGGCCAAAGAAATCTCCAGAACACCAGTGGCGAGGCTGAGAGATCATCAACGCGCATTCAAAACAACTACGTCACGTCAGACCTTCCCGACTTACACCTCTCCTACTACAACAGCTATTGGAGAACTCATAATCCAGAATGTCGCGCCATCATCCGTAAGTCACTGTTCTTGCTCGCAATTGCTCTATCTCTACGGCAGCTAACGCTCGTTCTCTAGCGATCTCGTCATGTGCCGTAAGCAATCCGGCATCGCCATCGGCCGCCTCTGCGACAAATGCGACGGCAAGTGTCCCGTGTGCGACTCGTATGTACGACCGACAACGCTCGTGCGCATCTGCGATGAGTGCAGCTTCGGCAACTACCAAAACAAGTGTGTGGTTTGCGGCGGGGAGGGTATCTCGGATGCCTTCTACTGCTTCGAATGCACGCGTCTAGAGAAGGACCGAGATGGGTGTCCCAAGATTATAAATCTGGGTAGTTCACGGACAGACGTGAGTGACTCAATCTCCCCTGGCCATCAATATGGCTACAAGCTTCAGACAATGCTGACCTTCCTCCGCAGTTGTTTTACCAGAAGAAAACGAATCGGACGGGATACTAGCCTGCATGTTGCCCGGGTCTGGGCTGATTCTTTGTATTTTGTACCATATACGGCAAGAGGGTGTCATGTATGCCCGTGCCTCCAGAAAAGTTATATCTTGATATCAGCGTTCACGGCGGCGTTCCGAGGTCATGGCGGTCAATATATGGATGAGATTGATACCCTAACTACAGTTACACTAGATGGGAATAGAGTCTATGTCACAAACTTTGCAGTCTTATGAAAGTGTATTTTGTGTCGGAGCTGATGCAAGGATAGCTCCTTGTGGAATAATGTGCATTGATCATAATTTACAAAACAGAATGTAAAGCAGTGTCTTGGTCTGTGATGATGATGATGACCTGTTCAGCTAAATATAGCTGACCTTAACACCCATACCTGCCGTCGATTTAACCTTATTCCAACCTGTCCCAAAAATGCGTTGAATCCGCTCGCGAATACCTTTTCTACCAAACATATATATTATACCAATAATGAAAGCCATCAATCTCATGAGCAGAAAGGGGTTAGTCTTGAGTGAAGCACTCATCTGCTCAGCCATACTCCGAAGATTTGTTATGATCATCGCAGCTTGCGCACCAAAACTTCGAGGTGCCACAACCTTCTTCCCCTTCGAGATCGATGACTTCCCTGGTCGTGATAAAGCAGATCCATTTTTAGGTTGCCGCGCCTTGCTTAACCCGGCGTTGATTGGGGTCTGCTCGATACCATAGTCGACCTCGCTGCCTTCTCGTTTAGCTCTCTCCTCTTCTAACCGCCGTTGTTCTCTTGCTTCGTTCTCTGCTCTTAGTTTTCTCGACTCCTCTATATCTTTCCGCAATTGTTCTTCTTGTCTTTGCTTTTCTTCGGTTTCCCTTCGGTTTGCGTCGTGCTGTTCTTCTTGCAAACTCTGAAGAGCTTGTAAGAAGGCCTCCCTTCGCTCCTCATCGAGTACTGAGCTGACACTAATAAACTCTTTCGCATAATCCCATTCGTTGTTTCGTAAAAGGACATGGAGGGTATACAGTTCGAGAATCTTAACTCTAGAGTTAAGATCTCGGGGCGTATCAGCACCGCTCGCTCCATTAGACAGCCTCCGGTTTCTTGACGACAACCGCGGAGACTTGACCGCCTCCAGTCGCTGAGTTATATCAAGGTCAGGAGTAGTTGATGCCGCCAGATAGTTCTCTAATCGTTTCTGATTTAATTTTTGCGATCTAGCGTGCGCAAGAAGAAGTGTTGCCCTAGCGGAACCGTGTTAGTCAATCACACAATACTATGCTGGCAGGTACACGATATAACAAAAAGCCTATTTCCCAGTTGGTCCATCATCTGCAGGTATAACACCAGTCGACCAACACATTCACTTAGATCATCTGATATACCAACCCGGCAAGACCATGAACAAAAAAACCAACTTACAGATTTATGACCACATCAGAGTCAACCTCTCCCTCGATTCCATGGTAGCCAAACTGCACAACTTCTTCCCAGACATCACCATCCCGGACCTTATTGCACAGGGTGCGCCACTCCTGTGAGCCGAAGGCGTCTTTTCCTTCGTCGGGATCCAGCTCGAGAACGGCATTCAAGATGGTTAGATACAAACTCCACACCTTCACCCTCGTCGACTTGGATGCTTGAGCAACTGGAGTCGGCTCGGTCAATCCATCCACATCGGCACCCTCAGTCGGTTTCGTGATCAAGGGGAGGACCGTTGACAGGGCCTCCGGCAACCGACGCGTGAGAAATAATTGCGATGCCTGCCGATAAGTTTTCGTAATATTGGTGGCGGAATGACGAGAGCTTGTCGACGATACTAGCGAGGATATCGAATTCGTGATGACCTGTGACCGAAAGCTGTCGGAGCCCGGACTCAGAGTCGCGGTGTGAGATCCGTCGAACGCCATGTTTGCTCGTGAGGAATTGAAGTGGGATTGAGGCTAAACAATGGCATGGACGCGATGATATGCGACGATATCAACAACAGAATGCCTTATATGACTCAGAAGGATGGCCTACACAACATAGGCTCTGGTGCCAGCACATTTGGACATGCAGGAGAGCAGAATCGACTGGCATGTGGGACCTCACGAGGTCAGGTTGAAGTCGTGGCGCCTGGCATGCAGAGGAAGTGGGAAGGTTTTACACAAGCTGCTTTTCTATCGGTGATTACGATACGTTTTTTGCCTCGGCCCATCGGTGACATGTACAATTCAAGCTCCACTAGCCAGGGGTGGTCCCCAATCCCTGCGCCGCGTTCATCGCACAAGGAATCCGGCAACCGCCTTTATTAGGACGTTAACCTCGATCCGTATTAGCGCCTTTGATACCTAACCTACATACACTGCCTACACACATACGTAGCACCAGCCAGCCGCCAGCCGCCAGCCTACCAGCTTACATACTACCCGCGGGCATATGTAACATGACATGATGGATGAATAGCCCGACGTTCGCTGGTCAGGCTGTTCTGGTATCAAGTCAGCAGCTAGCTACAACGCCTAACTATTCTCACGTCTCCGAATCCTCCATTTGCTCTCGGGGGAGTCCCTATTATGTATTATCAATGTCGGAATATTGGGGAACTGGTATGTAATTCAGGTGGCTGGTACTCCGTATACGCCGTACTCCCCACACCTGACGCTATAAGCGAGGCAAAGCCCGCGTATAATGACTACTGTGATAGGTACTCATAAACTACGTTCATTTCAACAAATGAGGAGTATCTAAAAGTAGATTGACTAACACTACTGTAAGGTACGTAACTTAATATGGTATTAATAAAGGGAGCGGCACAAACTATTCGTGTCATCGAAAAGATCAACTAAAGGTATATCGAGAGCTTCAGATTAGCGATGGAGTGACGAGTATGCAACTCTTGGGCGGATCATCGTATGAGATGCAAACAATAGTAACCAATAAGGATGAAGGGCTAAACAGTGAAAAACATAACCATAGCTATGAATGTTTCCTTGCTATGGGGTCGAGTTCTGCTAATCTCCACAAGCTTAACGAACATGTATGTATTAGGAACACGGCCCTATGTTACGCAAGACACAGGAGACGACTCAATCACTTCGCTAGTTTATTGTTTAGTCCATTAAGAAACGAGAATATGAATAGAACCTAGGTACATGAATGTATCTGCAAAGCATATGGCTAGCATTTGACAGCATTCGAGAATCTCGACAGTAGGGCTAGAGATTGTAGCGGTTCTTGCTGTTACCAAGACCCGAATTATATTATAGTTCACCCGAAGATCACGAGGTCAACGAACTGATATTCTACTCGAAAAAGATTCATTATTTAAATGGAATCTAGGCAGTCTGAAAAAATAAGGGGAGGAAGGGGAAGGAGGGAAGGAGAAGAAAAACGCCGGTATTTTCACTTCACCATGGCTACGTCTACATCCCGGATCTCGTGTACTGTTTTGATTTCGATGTTGATCTTACAAGTGTTTCCATTGTAACAATTTTCTATTAGTTGGTTCGGTAACAGTGAGGTTTGTGGTAGAATCAATGCTTGTACATGGAAACAGCCAATGTAAATTGTCAACTTTTCTTCCGTGCACACGCATGCGGGAAATCACTGGAAGGTGGCCTACGTTCTTCCCAAACTACATGAACTCTTGTACTGCCTGGGGCAATCATTATTTTCCAGCTGGAAGGATACTACTTTGTACTGCACAGTACAGTATCGCCCGCGGCTGTGGTCAGCTAATTCTCTAGGACCAGCAATATTCCAGTCATCTTCGTCATCAGGAATACAAAATAACGACGAACAAAAGGAGGTTTTCGTAGCTGAAGGCGAGAAGAAGTCGGCAGAATGGATGTCGACAGAGATAATTTCTTCAAGCTGCTTCCGCAGATGCTACATCAGGCACAACATGCTCACTTCGTTGCGATCGATGTCGAGATGACCGGCATTTACCTCAACAAGATCCGCCACAGCAGCCAAATCCATTTCCAGGACTTATATACTAAAGTCAAAGAAGCGGCCGAAGAGTACCAGATCGTTCAGATTGGTTTCACGTTCTTCCACTATGAGGAGGAGAGTGGTAAGTCTACTATGGTACATAGCATCAAGATCGCAACTAATATTTCCGCAACTAGCTGAATACAAGATTCACACTTTCAATTGTCAGGTCTCGCCAATGTTTCCCAAGGGCTTCAACGCCGATGGTTTAGCCCGATTCCTCGATCGGAAGTTCAGTATCTTGGCAAAGTCATACGGTTTCCTTCAAAGATACGGTTGTGACGTCCCTAATGCTCTCAACACAGGAATCTTCTACATGAACCGCGACGAGCAAAGACGCGCGGAGAAATTCTGCGCTAATGAGCTTGCTGATGATGAACATGTTGACCTGCAGGCACTCGACGAGCCGGCTCGGCAGTTCTACGAGGAAATGATCAATAGAATCGCGGCCTATGTCACCCGAAGGAACCCCAAGGTAGGCTATGGATGCATCGATCTAGCTTGTTCGAAACTAAAAGGTAGACAGAATGTGCCGGATATGATCAGCAACCCCAATGGAGAGAAGCTCAACAACTTACAAGCTCGCTTGGTATATCAGATCATTCGTGAGGAACATCCGAATTGCGTAGCTAGAAGAATCCCTACGGGACCTCAGAAAGGCTTCATATCTGTCCGCCGAAAGACCCGTGCCTTGGATCAGGAGGTTCGTGCCTGTTAGGAATGTCATAGTCGACATGAACTTTGCTGATAGAACACCTTGGACTAGGCGGCCATTCACCAACGGGCGAGGGAAAAAGAGGTCAGAAAACTCACTGGTAGGTGTGCTCTATGTTCTTTTCATCGAACCCATATTGACTGTCTAGGCCTCCAAATACTGTTCGAGGCATTGTGTGGCGGCTCCTTTGCATCCAAAGTGAACCGAGCGTGGGTCTACGACAAAAACATTGACGCTGGCGTCGATCCCGTCAACGATGCAAACAGGACCTTCGACTTCTACCAATGCGAAGCCAGCCTCAAGGAGAACGGTCCGGTTCTGGTTGGACACAACATCCTCTACGATCTCCTCTTCATCTACCGGACCTTCTACGAGCCTTTACCCCCTAAGATCGAGGACTTCCTGGCTCGGATCCATGAACTATTCCCCCGCATTGCGGACACGAAGTATATGAGAGCCAGAAACCGCCACATGATGCAGCCGGACTGGAACCTCGTGATGCTTCGAGATGTTTATGCGAAACAACAATTCCCAGTCATTCGGTACGAACCGGAATTTGGCTATGATGCCAACGAGCCACGGCCACACCACGCCGGATCCGACAGTAAGCCCAGACAGGTAGCCTCTATTTGACTCGAGGATGTCCTCTAATCTCACTCAGGTTTCATGACGGCACACGTGTTCCTAAGACAGTCATACGACTACTTCAACCGGAAGATGCACAAGGTCAAGACCAATGAGCAGGTCAAAGTGCGCCCAAGCCGCCGTAGAGCGGTTCCGAACATCCCAAGGTAAACCCCAGCTATCTTCCTGACTCGCTAACATTGCACACTTGCTAATCATGAATTACCAGCGAGGCCACCTCATCCGCGGAGGCTAACAACCGCAATCTCCTCGACGATGACGACCTCGGCGTGCTGGAGGCCCTGCAAAACTGGAGTGTGCTGGAAGCCGACCAATCCGCCTCGCGCCGCTTTTCAGGAGGATCAGCGGCTTCGGAAGGACCAGCGGCAGCGGCAGGATCAGCGGTGGCGGTGGTAGCGCATCGGGCGTCGACGCCGGAGGTAGAAGAGACTGAGGATCAACCGGTGCGAGGCGAGACGCACTCGGCGAAGGAAGGCAATATCATTCCCCTCTGGACGCATGAGTTCTGGCAAGTCTATGGAAACAAGACTTACCTCGCAGGCATCGGCACTATTTCTTTCGTGTAAATAGAGAGAAAATATTATGTAGTCGATGTCGTCAGATAATGACGCTGATATGTAGTAAGTAGTACATCTGCAATCAAGACGCATAAAGGAGATTACAATGTTACAGTGATGACATACTGAATTAGCTGCCTCCTTAAAGAATAAGAAAAAAGGAAGTTGGAATAATTGGCCGGAACATTACCTGTATTATTGCTATTGATGTATTCTCTCCCTGTTTTCATTTAATTGCTCTACTCGAATGTAGCAGCATGTCTAGAAAAACCGACTGATGAATATTGGGAAGATCAAGGTCACAGACATTTCCAGACTTTATGCATGCAGAATACAATATAGCACATTGTCTTTATACATTCGTGGTTATAAGATATAAGGGGGGTATGTCACCATTTTCCCGTCTCTATCGATGCGCCATCATCTTCCTTACACCGTGGAAGTAATCTTCGTCTAGCTTGGCCTCCAGCTCCTCTCTGGTTAACCAGTTGAAATCCCGAAGACCGAGTTTGTTGTCCTTGAGATCCGCTTGGCCGGCCATAATCCTTCCCTTCAAGAAGAATATCTTCTCGCCCCTCTGCTTCAAGGACGTGTCCTCGTTAAACTCGGGTTGCTTAACGAGGTGAGCTACCGGCACACGACCTACGATCCAAGTGTTCATATTGACACCCGCAGCAGCCTCAAGAACTCTTGCGGCAGTCTACCGATATTGTTAGCGATCCGGCTCTTCAGGGATAAAATGTGGAATTAGACAAACCTGGTGCAGATTCTCATCAGTGGGCACGACGTCAGTGGGAAAGTGCCAGTTCCCGTCGCTCCCCTGGACCACCAAATAAAGGGTCCTATCGAGCTTTCGGTCTAGCCGCCTCACATCGTTGGTCTTGTCCGCCTCTGTGATTCTGTCCATCGGCTGTTCGACAGGCACGATTTCATCGGGCTGAGCCTCCTCTCCATCTTCCGTCACCCGATTTTCCGCATCCTTGAGCAGGATCTCCCGTATTCTCTCCTCATTGCTCAACGTACTTCCTACTAGTAACTCGTCATTCCACGCATTGCGTCCCTTGGCATAGTATCTGCCCAGCTCCTTAGCTGCTATCTGGCCGCGCTCCTCGAACTTGATTCTGTAGTCCAAGTCGGCCGCCGTGTCCTTCTTGAAGAAGAGAGTATGCCGAAACGGTAGGACCAATCGCTCATTCAACCGTTTCTGGTAGAAGAAGAATGCATTTTCGAAGGGAGTGAGAGCGCGGGTGATCAGAGGGGCCCGGGTCAGAATGATACCAGACTTTATGCGGAATTCTGCTTTCCGGGTCACCGTGAAGGGCGGATGCGGTTGTGATTCGGTGGGTTTAAGATGGTATGCTTCAGCCGTGGTTGCGGCTTCGGCGCTTGCAGAGTACAACCGAATTTGAGAACTTCTGCAGCTGGCGCATATGTTGGATCGCCCTCCTACATGGTTTGTTAGTATGGAGGGTGATATCGAGTTTTTGGTGGGCACTTTGAGGCAAGCTCACCACGCAATAACGCAGCGGCAGCACTGCTGCCCCTGCTTGAGGCTGCCATATTCTAAAAGCAGAGGTGGCCTGCTTCTCCAATGCTTGGGGAAGATTGGTGCCAATGGCAATTGGTGCTTGGTCGTTTAGAGATCTTGAGTAGATCGCGCAACCGAAGATATTGAACTTTTTTGAAGACACCCCTGTCTGCGCTTTTCAAGCCACACTACCATTTGGTGGAGCTATGGAGTACGCAGGTACATGCGGGGCTGATATGGCTGGTGTGTACTGTGGCTGAACAGCTTGTGGCTGGGTATCTTGGAGGGGGGCTATGCTCGTGGCTGGTGCGTCTTACAAGGACTGGCCGTCGTCATCTGTCTCTTCTATTCTTATTTCTGGTGGGAAGCATGTTCCCAACGTCTTCTTCAATTTGTTCCCGTTTCAATCCTCATCCGTTCGCATATCTCAATATGCTACCGTCCCTCCAACCTGGACACACCGCATCTCCGATTACGTTCGCTACCCCTACCTAAGCATCGAATTATGCGGGGATATACGAGATAGCATGTTTGATTGTCACCATCGCATGTATTCCGGCTGGCAGTCTGAACTCAGTATTTCCAATGCAAGCCTCCGATTGCCTAGATGACCTTTGTATGGCGCCGGGCGTTGCCGCGCCTTCAATGGCATCGATGGCATTGTCCTTAAGCCCATTTGTTATTACCTTCTTCGTCGTCTCGATCCTAGTCCTGCGACGGATCTTCCCTCAGCTGTCCCGCGTTCAGAGCTCGCGCGATGGCGAAGACCACTTTCTACCCTCTGATGCCCCGCTGTCACTTCAACAAGCCCATGCCGAGCATGGCGCGAAGTCCATCCGGAGACAAGTTGCGGCTGGCGCATTCTCGACGACCGTTGGCTTGGCCGCCGTTCTGGCCGAGCTGATCTTGTGTGAAATATCAGAGCTGGTGAACCCCCATGCTCGAGCCATGGCTTTGCGAATTACCGTCCCGACTCTCTTGTTCCTCCTGATTGTACTCATTCCGTTTCTCGAACTCCAATCGTTAATCACCGGCTCAGGGTGGACATTCCAGCGTACTACCAAAGGTCGCATACCTCGGACCGCTTGGGTACTCCAGTTTGCGATGTTTGGTGTCTGGATATTTGTGTTCTGGTCGCTTGGAAATCTTGTCCCGGTTGGAAGTGAGGCTATTCGTCCGAGCGCCAAGATGGCAAGCATCGAAGTTGAATCCAAGTTTTCCAGTGGTCTAGCGCGCGCCTGTCTTGAGCGCATTGGTGTTATAGGCATATCGCTCATGGCACTTTTATCTGGATTTGCGTCTGTCTCTTCCCCATGGCACACTTTCGGCAGCCACGCTTCGCGACGTCCCATAACGGAATCCGATATTGCCCGTAAGCAGGCGGGTCTCGATGCGACAAATGAGATGCTTCTTACTAAGCGCCACCGTCTACAAGCTTTGCAGCGCAAAGTTGCGGACGCCTCCTCAACCGATCAACCTGGCTTTGTTACGAAGTTCATCGGTTCAATTCGTGGTGGGGGCGACATGTCGGAGATCCGGACTCTGCGCTTAGAAATTGCTGGACTGGAAGCCATGGAAGCAAATCTGTCTTCGTCTCTATCTGCCCTCCGCTCCAGACAAGCTAATTCGGCGCGGGCGGCGACATTCTTTGGAAAGCTTGTCTTAGTACCCACTTACCTGTTTAGCGTGTACTGCGTTTATCGCATTCTCGCAACTACTCTGAGCACTTTGCGTCGGCTGTACTACCCAGCCGCTTCGTTCTCGTCTTCAGACCCCATCAACCGCCTTCTCGGCCTCCTAGCCAAACATTGGGACCCGAAACTTGATCAGATCGCCTGGGCGAGACAGATCTCGTTCTTGTTGTCTGGCGTCATTCTTGCGGCGAGCGCAAACAGTGCCCTTCAGACATTCCACCTGTTTGCTAAATGGACACCCGGACTTTTATATCACGCGCAAGCCAACCTGGCACTATTGATTGGACAGATCAGTGCTATTTACGTGATCTCTGCGGCGTTGCTCCTACGCAGCAACCTTCCCAAGGAAGTAGGAAGTGCTGTGGGAGACGCCCTCGAAAGTGCCCTGGAGCCTGGATTCGTGGATAGGTGGTTCGAGGGCTGGTTTCTGCTCGCTAGCGTGGCGACGGCAGGAGGTATTTGGCTGGGTGGAAAGATAGGCGAATGGGGAGAGGAATGGGACGACGTCGGCATGGAAGAAATGGGTCAGAAGAGATCATGATGTGTACCGACAGCTTCGTTGAATCATGGGAGGAGTTCTTGGCGTTCTCAGGCATCTGATCTATGAATTCGTTAACGATCATACCAATTCTAATCACATTAAAACATTACGTCTTCTATGCCCTATGTGCTCATGGTAAAGGAACAGAACCCTGGTTGTAGAAAGACAGATCAATTCTTCCCGAGATACACTCAGGGATATCGGCTAGTTGCCCCTATTTCACTATCTCAAACTTGGACGCGGGTTTGCTATTCAACCCTCTGCATACATGAGTGTGAGGTTCGTATTCACTCCCCCTCCCGCACCTCCCAATTCAGGACCCTAACCAGACAAAGCATTGAGCGACCTAAATTAGTCAATCAAATCAATCACGGGTATCTTCATTCGGTCCGCCGGCTCGTGTGCTCCGTATTGTTCGAGCAGCTCTTTCACCAGACCCTTGGACATGTATAGCTCGTCATCCGTACCACCTTCCTTCACGGTAGCATCGCGGCAGACCCGGAGTGGATGATGACTATGCCATTCCTCGTCTTGATCACATCCATACGGGTACTCGCCATCGGGGTCCCCGACCTGGTTGGCACAGCGGCCTTCGCGAAGCAGAGCCTGCACCCAGCTTTCCTCACTACAGTAACCAGATTCAGTCAGCATTGGGGTTTCTTGCCTTTACCAGGACGGAAAGGATAGACTCTAAGTTTTACTCACAGGTGATGTACTGCATCCTGCAGCGGCGTATATTTGTACCCCGGCGGGTTGGATTCCGCACCGTTCAGGAGAAGGAGTTTGATCAGCTTGCCAGTGATAGTCCCGTCGCGGTCGTTCTCACCGTAGGGGTTGTGTAGGGCTATGAAGATGATGTCCGGCTCGTTATTGAAGGTCGCGCCGGCCTGTATGAAGTGCTCTAGGAAGGCAATGTGCTTGAGTGACACACATAGTCTGAGGAGCGTCTGCGGGGTTTTTATTTTGTTCGTGACAAACTTGTCGGTCCAGATGGCGTCCTTTTTTCTCGCTGGCAAAGTCTGGTTGTGCCCCGACTCTAAATACTTCTGCGCGAACTCTGGCCAGTTGAGCAGGAGTAAGCTGGCTAGGATTCCGGTTTGCGGCTGCATTTTCCTGGGGCGGCTCTCGTCATTCTCGGCGTCTACTGGCGGCTCAGTGATTCCGATTAGTTTTGCCCATTCCGGGAAGACTTTCTGGTGACTCTGGTTTGTCAGGGCCTTCAAGTGTAAGCTACTCGGTGTAAGGCATGGCACCACAACCTTCCAAACGTTCTCCTCTTGAAGTATGAAGCCTCGCTGCTTGAGCAAGGCCTGTTGGGTCATTTTCAGACAATATTCCTCGTATCGTGTTGGAATTTTTCGGGGACGAGTGGGCTCGAATTGTTGCAGCCCGTTGAAGATGACTTGCATCTCTAGAGCCTTCGTGGTGCTAGGGGACAAGGCAAAGTCTTTCGCCTTTCCATTCGTAGTCGACGGCGCAAAGAGGAACTCTTTCACAGTATAATGCGCAACGTCGACTCTCGCAAAGGAAATGCCTTCGTTATCGCGCGGATAGCTGGAATAAGGCTTGCGCTTCAGCTTTGTCACCTTGATCAAACAGCCAAGTATTTCCCTCAACACCGTCACGTTATACATATGCATAAGCCCATGGTGGACTTCGTGAAGCGATGCTTGGACCAATACGTCGGCACTGGGAATCTCCGATGTGTTGCTACAGATCAACGCAAGAGCCGTACGAGCGAAAGCACGGTTCTCCCTCGGTATGTTTTCGAGGATCCTCTCGTAGGTTCCAAACAGAGTGTCGGGCATATTCTTTATGGTTGCGAGAATCTCCTCTTGCCCGTGGTTGTATATGCGCTCGATTATATCAATCTGACATGCGACCCATCGGAACCTGAATAAGAATGTTACTTAAATGTATCCAAATACAACCTTTCGGGGTGACAGCTTACATTCCTCGAGCTTGCCTTGCCAGTTCATCCTCTACCCGGTCCCGGAAGGCTGATTCCCATCGTCGAAACTTGGTGTTTGTGTTTAGTTGCTTCCTGGCATATGTTCGGATTGCTTGCATCACCTGGCAATTTGACAATGTGATGGATGTGTAAGGGCAAGAATCTTCCAAATCATCAATCTCCATATCGCCCACATTGAATCGGTATTCGTCGACCATATCACGTGCTTTCATAGCCTCCACGATGTCCTCCTCTTCACGACTTGTCATCAAGAGCGACACATTTTGGAATGATGGGTGTAAGCCAATCGTAATCAACACTTCAAGCAACTGTCTTCGCGGCATCTTGCTTTCGTCCACGGCATCAACCAGCACGTAGACCCGGCGATCGTCCCGTTCGAACTGTCGGGAGATGGCTAGAAAGCAGTTAAGAAGTCCTCGAACGGTGACGATCCGTGATTCATGTAATTGTTCGAGCTCCTTTGGTATGTAGCGCTTAAGTTGCCGACTCAGGTCTTCTATAATCCGGCTAAGGAAAGGAATGGTCTCGTCTCGGTTCCGCTCATGGGAGCAATAATAATAGGAGAACCCTGTCGATTCACAGCGCTTGGCAACATCATCGATCAGGAACGATGCGAGAACAGTCTTTCCTGCGCCAGGAATACCATATATCCATGCAAAACGGCGCCAACCACCTGGGCGAAGTGAACCGCCATTCCACCATTCTGACCAACCAGAGGAGTTTGTTATCCAGTCGCACGTCTCGTCTGCTCGCTTGTGACATTGTTCAGTATGGAACATTTCTAGGTCAAGGTCTTTAGGCTGTAACCAAACCAAGATCGTTCTTTTGGTTTGGTCTGTTTCTCAAATTAGCCTCAATATGTCTATAAGGTTGGTATATGGCATAGACCTATATTACCATTCATAGTCGCCTCGACATCTAGTATCCCATTCTCCAATTTCTTGAAGTCATAACTATGTTAAAGCTAGTCAGCAGTCGTTCAATTGCAGCCAAGCATTACCTACGGGTTATGTGTCTGCAAAGTAATCTGAGCCTGCAAGGCGAGCTGAAGTTGACTACTTTGATCCTTCAGTTGATTCAGCAAATCTTCTGCACGACGTCGCTTATTTGTGGTCCATTGGATCCGGTCTATTATCCGGCGTTTTAATGCTGAGTAACCACGTTTCCTGTCATCGGTTTTCGAAGGTGACCATGACGGGGTCGGACCGCTGTAGACGAATGGGAGTCAGTGCATACTTCTTCAAGACAACTCGAGGCATTGCGTATTCAACTCGAAATACTGCAATATAAATATTATAACTAAATATATCCATCCTTCAGGTTAGGCTGAAAGCAGATGGAGAATTTTGAAACACGTACCGGGTACTTGAGGAGACATCTCTTGTGCCTGAAATATTGGAGGGTCTCGGACTTTCAGGTGGTGTTGTGGTTACTGAAGAATATAAATCGTCTCCTTGCTCAGGATTCAGGAGCTCTTCTAGCTTGCAGAGTGTACACTGACACTGGTTTAGCGTGTCTACAAGCCACGTCCTAGAGGCTACATGTGAATCACGCCCCAGAACAGCTTGGAGAGTCTCTAAGATGCCTTGCGTTGTGCCAACCTCTTGGGTGATGCGTGCGACTACAACAGGCACGTCTCTCCACTTGGCAATGAAGGCTCTGAAGCTATTGGCGACGTCAATGGCAACTGGGGTGATGCTGAGAACAATAGATAATGGATCAGCCATCTTGTTAACTCGTATCAGAAATTCCGTTACGTTTGGTAAGACGGCTAGTTGTTGTTGATAGAAGATGGCAAATAGATTATAAGTTGAGAGAAGATGGTGTGGGAAGGGAGACACGATTTTGCTGGCTGGGCGCGATTAAATAAGGCAAAAGCACCAGCTACCAATTACTGTGCCTGGGGAGCCGTCACCAAAGTGAAGACGGTGTTATTCTTACAGCACAGCTACGGGGGTTTCTAGGCAACTAGATTACAATTGTTGCCCAGGACATACCTTAGACTGTGGTTTTCTCGTTGCTCTACAGGCTCAAGATAAAGAAAGTTTCTTGATAGCGTACTCTTGTGGGATGCAGCTATTGAAACTGGCAAAGCGTTTGTTCTGACTTATGGGCGAGCTTGCAGTCTAGTTCTTGGCCCAAGGCAGTAGGTTTGTTGGTTCGGGCCACCTATATACAGGTTGACCATAGTTATGCGCTGAGGCAAAGGGGCACTGAGGCTGTCCGAGGACTCGATTATTTCTCAAACTTTACATCATCAATGGAAAAACCCTAACATTGAAATCGTGCTCACTTAAATACTGCTTCAAAGAGTCCCAGCTGTAAATCTCTTTGATAGCCTGTCAGGAGTCAAGTTAGAGGCTATGTACGCCTCCACCCCGTCCAAACATGGTACGAAGGTCACCAACAAGAGCCTCCGGCTTCTCCCAGGCTGCAAAATGACCACCGCTTTCATGCTCACGCTCAAAAACGACGTCGCCAATTTGCCTATTCCAAAAGCGTGGGGTTCCCACTAGTTCTTTCGGGAAGTACGAGAAGCCCTAGGCATTAAGACCATTATAGTAAGCATCAGGTTTTAGAGGTTTTAGAATAACCTAGAATTAGACATTAGAACTTACCATTTTGACAGAGGGTGATGCAGGAGTAGCTCCGGGCGGCCTGTTTCCTTTGAATGCTTCATGGTAAATGGTAACACTAGCAGCAGGTCCTGCTCTACTAAACCAATATAAGCTCACCCACTCGCAAACCTCGTCCTCTGTCCATGGATACTCATCGGTCCAGGTTACTAGCTTATCGTAAATCCAAGCTAGTAGAGCAACAGGACTATCAGCGAGCGCAATCCCAATAGTATTGGGTCTCTGTTTCTGAATCTGCATATAGCCATTACCATTTTCCTGGTAGTCTCGGACAGCCTGGAGGCCAGAAGCCTCCTGAGGAGTATACCAGTTCAAGAGGTGTGTCAACAGATAACGTATATACTTAACAGGAGACGTGGGAGGTGGGGGGTTAGCAGCAATGAGATTCAGGTGGATCGCACGTAAAGATTGTGGGTAGAAAACCCCCAATAGACGAGATATTTGACTTCCCTGTAATTGCCAGTGTAAATTAGCTTGTAATATCTTGGAGCCTATTCTGTATAGTCTTACCCAATCTCCGCCCTGGCAAGCAAATCGGTCATATCCAAGCCCCAGCATCAAATTGTGGCAAGTCTCAGCATACTGTTTTAGACTGAAACCAGGCTTGTCGATTCTGCTTGAGAAGCCGAAGTTGGGGAGCGATGGGGCAATGACATGGAAAGCAGGGCCACCACTATTCTCACTCTCAGCAAAGAGAGGAAGACACTTAACAACCTCGTAGAAGCTACCAGGCCCTATACACAACTCTGCTTAGTCATAAACTCCTGAACAGTGTATGGACTACACGTACAGCCATGAATAAACAGTAGCGGGATGGCGTCTGAAGCTGAACTTCGTTGGTGGATGAAATGGACTTGGAGAGGATCAAATCCATCAACGGAAATGGTTGCTTCAAATTGCGGCAACTGGTTCAGCCGTTCCTCGAAAGACCGCCAACTGAAGGTCTCAAGCCAGTATTTAGAAATACGCCTGATGTCCTTGAGTGGCGTCCCGCGGTCCCAACTGTCTGCGCTTTCATCTGGGAGTCGTGATTCAAGTAATTTCTGGTTGAGTGTCTGGATGTCTGTTTCCGGGACGACAACCTTGAAGGGTCGGATATTTGACATTGTGCTCGGGGTCACTCACAATAATGTGGTGAAGGGATTTGTCGTTGCAACTAATATTCAGGATTTTATGATAATTCGGCTATGGCCCAAAGTTTTGTGGCGGGGATTCGGTGAATGACATGATGAAAAGTTATTTGAATTCATTATTTAGGGGGTCGCGGCATAGGTGTCAATGCCGCAATCCCGCGGAGCATCACATACCTGATCAGACAACTAACGAGGGGTCACCCCTTGGTACCACGTAGGGTTTCATGCAGTAATGGTTGTGCATCTGTATATGAGATATGATAAACGAATCATGTTGCCTTCCCTTACATCACGGTTTGCTTTCCCACACTGTGGTAGCGTTATACGCTGGTTTCATAAAGTCAAGCAATGGAGTAATATAAATTTACTTAGCGCAATTTATTGGTCATGACTCAAGACAAGCATTTGAAAAAGATTTATTCTTATATAAACCATCTATCGTGATGCTTTCCTAGCCTTTCTTGGTGATTGCCAGCCATCCGATGCCCAGTGCTGCTGTCCTTCGTTAAGCTCTAATCATTGTCTTGTCCGTGGGCCTTTTTTAACTACTCTACTATCACAGTTATAGTGTATGCAAGATCATTTAGGTGCTACCGTGATCACTCTAGTTGACCAAGTAGAATTCTGTAAAGGTCTGAGATCTAAAGGATTTCTAACAGCTTAGAAGATCCCTTTTAAGCAACGGGGATCTCGGAGCAATCATTGCTCCGAGATCCATAGGCTTAAGGCACTATAACTAATACCCCTATTATCGTGACATCTACTGTGTTAGGCAATTTCCTGATGGCTTTTGTACCTACTTATAGAGACCCTCAAAAGGAGACTTGGAGGTTTATTCAATGGGCGGCCAAGTAAGTTAAGCTCTGAATATCATCACTCTACCTAGGTGAACAGTAACATGACTTGAAATGAATTGACGATAGCGTTGCAAACCATCACGGTGCCGCCGCATCCTAAAAATTCCGAGTGCGCCTGAATAATTATTAGGCTCGTGGTAAGAGCTCGGAGCACTATTGCTATACATTGCTCATACGTGAGTTCGCAAGTTGGCATTCAAGGCATTGTTAAAGATGCCAATATCATCATGGAAGTATGTTTCATATGCTCCATTTCTGTTAAGTATAGATAATGTATTGTCTAGTGGTAGATTCATGGCTTTACATGTGAATAGCGGTCCAACCAGAGAATCAGCGATCCTAAACTGATTACTTGCAGAAAACCACTTCACCTCATTAGGCTCTATGATTTAGAATGATTGTCCTGTCATATCAGCCACCTCAGTGTCACATTCCCTGTATAGTTGAAATTCACCCAATACTATCAGAATAATGGTTTTTATTCAACCCCTATTGAGATATAGCCACAAGTCATCTGTTCACTTGACCTGGGATTGGCCGGAGTCTATGAATTTTGAAGCTCTACTGCACCCGGCGATGGATTCGTTGCTTTTTGCCCTCGGTCCTGGCCAAGCACAGCCTTTTTGTTCTCAGTACTGAGATGATGGCTGCGGATGAAGAGATTGAGCAACAGCGACAACCCTGCAAAAGAGACATACTATTCCGAGTGAACGGAAATCAGTCAGACAGAAGCGCTCTATATTTATGAAGGACTTTACCAAGAAGAAACAAGGACAAAGGTTTCACAGCGACGGGGCACGTACCATGATCCAGACAGCCCTGAGGGAATGGAAATACGTTTGTCGGACGATGTTTTGTTGGTCGTTGGGCAAATCATTGATATGGTTAATTGTTGCCGAAGCTTGTCCCCCGGTAAAGTTGCGAGCAACCTCTGGTCCCAGTTGTTGAACCAGGTTTGGATTATGTGCCGTCATCTCATTTTGGAAGATGACACCGCCCACAACAATGGAGATGGCATTCGCAATGGAGCGCATGAAGCTCATAGTTGCAACTATTGCGGCTGTATCGCGTTCGGTGTTCACAGCTTGTACTGCTAGAAGGGGCGGCTCAATATTCATGCCGACGCCAAGACCGACGAGAATCTCAAAAATAAAAAGCCTGGCTAAGCTTTTCTCAAATTGTAGAGAAAAGAAAAGGCCAACTCCGAGCAAGTTTATTACCTGTCCAGCGTACATGATAGGAAGGTAAATGCCAGTTCGTTGAATAAACAAGCCTGCAAAGGCGGCCGAAAGGGAGCTAGCCACAATAAGGGGTAGTAGGTATATGCCAGAAGAGAGCGCATTTGCATATAGTACAGCTTGGAAATATAGTGGTAAATAGTAGGCAAGACCAATAAAGACGTAGAAATTGCAAGTATAAACGGCATATGCGGCGACAGAAGATTTGTTTGCAAATAGGTGCAATGGGATAATGGGTTCCGAGGCAAACTTCCATTCGTTGACAATAAAGAGGCAGAGGACAACGATACCGAAGACTAGAAGGCATATTATGGTAGTTGAGGACCAGGGAAACGTGACATCTCCAAGGTCAAGGGCAAGCAGAGCCATCAATACGGCACCAATGATGAGGATGCTTCCAGACCAATCAATAGTCTTCAGTCCAGCTAATAAAGAGGTGCGAGGGTTTGATATGTTTAGGAAAAGGAGAAGTATAATGAACACGGCTCCGCCGATAGGCACTGTCAGGCAGCTCAGCATCTCGACAGGCTACTTATCATGGAATTCGTACTTACGATTGATCCAAAAACACCATCTCCAACTACATATAAAGTGTTAGTGGCGCAAGTTGATGTGGTGCATGCATTGTAAGGCATCATGGAAGGGTTACAACACACTCAGCTCGGGTAGTTAGAAGACCACCTAAAATAGGACCGATAGCACTTCCTACAGCCCATACAAGTGATGTTATTCCGAGATAAAGTCCACGATCCCTCATGGAGAAAGTGTCGCAGATAATGGTGTTAACCACTGCAATATCCTGAGTTAGCTATTACTACTTTTGTTAGCTCTTGAATATGTGCCGGAGGGGATGCACTTGCACAAATTTCTAGGTAGGTCATTTATGCTCACAAGATGGGACTGGGACGGGTAATAAGAAAACCCTGGGATTTACTTACTGGTGCTCATTCCCGCGGAGCCAGTGCCCTGAACGGCACGGCCGGCGATCAAGGCATCTATGTCTGGAGCCAACGCGCACAGCAGACTTCCGCCCAAGAAAATTGCTATGGTGATGAGCATTATCGGCTTTCGACCAAAAATGTCCGCAACGGAGCCCCATACTGGTGTGGTGGCTGTATTGGCGAGGATGAAAGAGCTGCCGATCCAGATGTACCCTGTGGCGGACTTGAAAGACCCAACAATTGTCGGGATAGCTGGAGTCACAATGGTTATATCGAGCGATGACAAAAGCACAGACAAACATAACGGTGCCATAAGGAGGGCGATAGATGTAGCCGACATCCCTATTCCACTTCCAGTCGCATCTACTTCTGTGGAATCAGGCAATGGCCGTAAACCATCATTCTCGGCGCCATCACCATAATTATGGGTATTGTTTGGAGTTGCTCCAGTATCCTGCGCGGTTTTGTTCAATGTGGTAGAACTCTGGATACGGCCAGACATGATTATAATATGCTAGACTGCGGCTTCAGGAGAAGAATATAATGTTAGATATCATGTATTTAATAGAGGTCCGGACACCCTTACATTATAATTCTCTGATCCCTACTAAAAATGTCCCCTCTCCACAGTTGCTGTATTGGTAGCGGGCATATAGTCAAAGTTGTAAGACAGTAAGTTACGGATTGGTTGGCAAACAATTATACACGATAGGTAGACCTGTACAAGTCCCACCTACGGGGTTAGTCCCATAGTCCCGTAGGACTCCCATAGGAATTTTTTTTCCCCATAGGAGTCTTATAAAACCAATAAAAATTAATGGGACTATCTATAATAGTCCTACCTATAAGTTAAAAAATACGTAAGACTTTTATAAAACTCCTATAAAAAAAACTCAGTTTTATTAAGTCTTATATAAGAAATTAAAATATTAATTAATCGTATTATAGCTATTTATAAAAATAAGTTTTAATATAATAAAATAATATTAAAATAATTATAAATAATTAAATATTATTAAAAACTAGGTTTATTATAACTTATTAATATTTAATTAGTTATATTTTAGCTAATAAATTAAAATTAAAAAACTATTAAGTTTTTTATTATTTATATTTTTCCGACCTAATTTAAATATTTTTAATTTTAATGCGTAATTAGCTATAATAAAAGTCGAGTTTTTTTAAATAGTATTATAAAAAACATTAATTTTTTAAAAAACGCTTTATTTAATAATTTTTTAATATAATAAATTAGTTTATAAATAATAGTTTTAATATTTTTATTAAACTAATTATTTATATATCTAAATAATAAAAAATAACGATTTAACGGTTTTTTAATATTATTATAAAACTATTTTATAATTTTTTATAACATTTTTTAAATTAAATTAAATAACTTTTTATAAAAACAGAAATTAAAAAAACTAATATAATATATAATAAAAAAACAAATATCGGGTACTTAATTTATATTTAAAAACTTTTTTAGTTTAATTTAAATAATAACTTTATATCCGGTAATTTTAGAAAAAAACTAGTATAAAAACTAAAATATAAACGTATTTTATTAATATAAATATTATAATATATTAAATTATTTTATAATTATTTTATTAATAACGTATTTTAAAATTACAATAAATTTAATTTTAACTAATTTCGATAAACGAAATTATTAAAAACGAATATTATTTTTAATTTTACTTAAATAAAATACCCGAATGCCGTAAATAATACTAATATTTTTTTATTTTATATAACGTAATAAAAATTATCGTTTCTAAATTATAATATCGGAAAATATAAAGCAGAATAAATAATATAAAAAAAGTTTCTTTTTTAGCGATATAAAAAATTTAAACAAAAAAATATAAATAAGTTTAAATATATATAATTTTTTTTATTTAAATAACTTATTAATTTTATAATATTTTAAACCGATTTTTATTAGCAATAATAAAATTAATAATATTTAATATTTACTTAAAATAATTTTTATACTAATAAAATTTCGTATATAAAATATCGATAATAATATACCAGCTAACTTTTTATATATAATAAAGTTTATATTTAATGCCTTAAAAATTAAAATAATAAAATAATTATAAAATAATCTTATAATAATTTATAATTATTAATTAATTTATTTTTTAGGTAATTTTTTATATATTTTTAATATTAATATCGTTTTTGCTATTTTTTTTAAAAAATATAAATTTATATATTTTCAAAAACGGAAAAATTCGCAAATAATAAACTTAATTATTACGTTTATTACATTTTATTTATTTATAAGCGAAAAAAAAAGTCGGTCTCGCTTAATTTTTTAATATAAAATAATTTAAAGCTTTTTTAAAAAAATAAAAGTTATTTAATAGTTATAAATATATAAAAATTATAAAATAATTACGAAATAATTAAATATTAAACGTACTTTTTAAATTTATATATTAAATTTTAAAATATTTTTTTTAGTTAGGTATAAAAAATATACTAATAAAAAGAAATAAAAATATTAATTAATAAAGCTATATTATTTAAAATTATTTTTTTCGTTATAAAAATAATATTTTTCTTTTAGTCTTTCGTTTATATTAACTTAATCCGCGTTACTATTATTAAAACTTTCGGAAATTTCGGAATATTTCCGCGCAACTTAATTAAAATATTTTTTTTTAAATTAAAAGAAATTAAAATAAAAATAATCCTAAAATAATTAAATATATACTATTTTATCTTAATTTATATTATTATAGCTTATTTTTAAATTTCGGCTTCGCGATTAATTATAATAGGATTTTTTTATTAAGTATTAAATTATCGCTTAATTATTTATTTTAAATTATAGCGGGCTTTTTTTATATTAAAAATTATAAAATCGAGATTTTTTTTTCGCTCCCGAACTTTTTAAATATTCGAATTAATAAAAAGCTTATTATCCGGCTTACGCCGCTTTATAACCGGAAATATAATATTAAAATTAATTAAAAACTAATTATTTTATAATTAATTTATATATCCTATAATTATATACCTATTTTAAGTTTTTAGAAATAATAAAATAAAATTAAAAATAATATTATAACTATAATATAATTATTAAAAGGTTAAAAATATTATAAAAAGCTATTAAAATAAATACTAAAATTTAAGCGAGAGAAAATAAAACTAGTGGTTAAAAAAATAAAGCTAACTAAAATCTCAAATTATTCCTTCCGTTTTTAAAAATCACGCATTTTTATTATAAAAATAATAAAAATATAATTAATAAAAAGGACCTTTTTAATATATATATATTAAATATAATTTAATAAAAATTATATTATTAATATATTATTAATATATTAAGTTAAATATATTATTAATATATAATATATATAATAATATATATATATATATATATATATATATATTAAATATAATTTAATAAAAATTATATTATTAATATATTAAGTTAAATATATTATTAATATATTAAATTAAATATATTAATTAATATATAATATATATATATATATATTATAATATTAAATATATAATATATATAATATTTTTTTTAAATTATTAGTATTATTATTATATAAATTAATATATATAAAATAAACTTATTATAAATTATAGTTATAATTATAATAATATATATATTTTTAATTTAATAATATAAAAATAAAAATAAAGCCCGGTATAATTAAAATATTAAATTAAAAACTACTATATAATAAATATTTATATTATTATTTTACGATTATTTCGGGAAGTAAAAAAAAATTATATTTGCTATTTAGCGTTATTTAATTTAGTTTATTTACTGTTATAATATTACTATAACGTATTATTTAAACCGGGTTATAAAATATTTAATTTGCCGCAATTAAAATTATAATAAATGCTATAATTTTATATTATCGTTTTTAAAATTTTAAAATTTAAAAATAGTTTTTTATACTATTATATATTAAATAATATTTATTCGTTTTTTAGATTTTTTATCTCGATTATTTCGGCTAGCTTATTTACGGCAATTATTTCTTTTATCTCGACTTTTTATAATATTAAAATTAGGATTAGGATTAAAAAAAATACTAAATTAATTTATTCGGCTTTATATTCAAATCCGGAAACACTTTATATTTATCCGGCGTTAGTTTATATTATTTTCTAATTATTATTATCGTTTTCGGTAGCGTTAAGATTTTCGGAAATTAAAAAACCTATAAATTTATTAAGGGTTTTATAAATAATAAGTAATTTTATTTTTAATTTTTCGATAAACGGCGTATTAAATATAGCCTATAAAACTTCCTAACGCGCTTAGAAATTTTTAATAATATTTTCGGGATTAATATTATTATATATTACCTCCCGGTTTAATTTTATTAGAAATAGCCGAATAAAAAATAAAATTATTAATTTAATATAGAAATATTTAAGCTTTATAACTATTTGCTAATATTCCTAGCCTTATTTAATAAAATTTTAGGTTTATTTTATAAATATAATAGCGTATTAAATATATAATATATCTTTTATTAGGTAAACAAAGCCAGGAAAATATATATTAAATTATTTCTAAAATTTAAAAATAGGTTTATTCGGATTAAATCTTATAAAATAATCAAAAAATAATTAAATAATAATTAGCTAATAAAATAATTTATATTTAATTAATAAATAATTATTAATAATTTATTATTATTAATATAAAATATATATTAATAAATATATATTTTAATTTACTATATAATATTAATAAATATTATATAAATCGAAAAAATATATACCATTTTTTATAGCTAATTAATTTAAGTTAATTTTATATATTTATATAAGCTAATAAAAGCTATTATAAGTTTGGTTAAATTAGCGTTATATGCTATCTTATAATTAGCTATAGCGTAATTTTTATTATAAACGTTTTAATATAGTTTATATAATTCTTTAAAATAGTTTACTGCTAATTAATATATTTAATTATTACTATCCGATAGTTTAAAAGCTTTTTACCAGCTTTTAAAATAATCGGAAAATAAAATATCGGTTTTTTTAATAATAAATATAATAAAAATATATATATATAAAGTTATAATTATTAGCAAATAATAATTAAATATACTTAAAGATTTTATTTAATTTTAATCTTAAATTTTTACATAAATAATAAAACTATATTAGCAGACGATCCGGGAAATCGGTAAATTTGCCTTTTATTATTATTTTTTTAGGATTTTTAACGTTTTATTTAAATACTAATTAATATATATATTTTTAATATAACAAAAATATTTCCGATAATATTTTGCTAACATTTTATATCCTAATATTATATATAATATATAATTTTTATAAAAAGCCCCGAAATTATTAGTTATTTAAATAAAACATTTTAAATAGTTAATTAAATATTAAATAAAAGTTAAACTTTCCGGCAGTAATTTATATTTATATTTTACTAATAAAAAATCCCGTTAAAAAAAACTTTAATAATAGGTTATAATTGTAATAAGCTATGTTATAGTAAGGAATATCGGCGATTATAAGCCGATATGGCAGCCTAGCTCTCGAGAGCTAATATAAATGCTCTCGAGCTGTATCGATATATCTTTTTGATTTTTTTTTTTAGTTAAAAAATAAACACTTATTTAGCATTATAAAATTGCATTTTAGCGTGACAGCTTTTTATATATTTTCTAACTTACTAACCCTCGAGTTACGTTAAAATAGATTAAAATGTTAAGAAAAATTTTAAAGTAGCCTCCTAATAATCCGGAAATATTATTAGCGAGATATACGGAAGTATTAAATATTTAAGTCTACTAAATTTATACCTGTCTCAAGTAAATATACGTAGTATTAAAAGCGGTATTAAAAAATAATTCAGAAAAATAACAATTAAAATAAGCGGCTTATAAATAAAAATTAAAAAAATAATAAAATAAATTATTATAACGTTAGATAGTTTTAAAAATATAATTACGAAAGAATTTCGATTTATTAATTATATAAAACGCGAATATAATAAAAAGTGTTCTTGCGTAAAACTTTCGGGATTTCTAAGGACTTTAAAAATAGTTAGCTTAAGTAGGTATAAACTTTTAGTTAAGAAATCTTTAGTTAAAAAACTCTTAAGTATTTTTAATATTTATTTTAATAATTACTATAGCCCCGGTACTTAAACGCAAGCTATTATTATAGCCTAAGAAGTTCGGGAGCAAATATAGCTGCTATTTTATATAAGAGATATTAATAAAATATAAGCTTTAAAAAAATACGGAATTTATAAAAAAGAATTGGAATAAATAATATAATATTTATAAGCAGCTCGAGAATAATATATAATATATAATAAAGTTATATTATATTATAGGAAAATTTAGTAAGATATATAATTTAGTATTTTTTTTTTAATATTTATCGAATACTTATAAAAATTATAATAAAGTTATTAAAGCGGGAGGCAAATTATATAAATGCCGTTAGTCCGCTAATTAGACTTTTATATTTTTTTATACTAATTTCGAGCGACTATTAATAAAAGTAAGGGGTAATATATAAAATAATAAAGTAAAACTTATATTTATTAAAAAAGCGATTAATAATAAATTTAAAAATACGTTAATTTTAATAACGCTACCGAGTATTTATTAAAATTAGGTTTATTAAATAATAGATATTATAGCCCGACTTAAGGGATTATTATTTTATTATAGCAGAAATAGTTTAAAAGGCGGGATTACGCCGGGTAAATTACTTTTTCCGGACTTATTACTTTTTATTTTTAGTCGCTTTAGGACTAATTATAAAAGCGATATGTTAATAACTGGCATAGCCGTGCTAATAAAAAATTAGCGGGCTAAATAAGTAACGAACAAAAAATAAAACGCTCGAATAAAGCGCGGAAAATGTTTGCGATATAAAAAAAAGGCTACCTATTTAAAAAATATATTTATTATTTTATAAAATTATTTATTTATATTAAAGTTAATATAATAATAGGTTATAAATTTAAAAAAAATAAAGCCGAAAGAATATTAAAAAAATAAAAAAACGAGTAGCTTTTAAATAAAATTACGTTTAAAAATTTGATATAATAGCAGAAAAAATTAATATAGTTAAGTAGCTTATAAACGGGGAATTTTTTATAGTTAATATATATTTAAATTAATAATTATATATAAAAATTTTTATAGATTTAAAATATAAATGTTATATTATTATTAATAAAAATATAATAAAACGCCTAAAATTATTATATATATTTGTCCGGGAAAAAACGGTAAAAAAAGTTACTCGCAAAAAGAAATTAAATATATCGGATATAATTTGCGAAATGACTTATATAAAAGCTAACTTTAATAAGTATAAGTTAAAAATATTTATATATATTATATTAGGTTTAAATTATTTTATAATATTAAAGAAATTTTAAATAAAACGTAATTAAATAATATATATAGCGTACGAGTATATATTATATATAAAAATTGCCGGAAATTTAAGAGTATAAAAAAACATTTTTTAGAAATTATAAAAGTCCGTAAAACTCGGGAGGCGCTTTATATTAATACAATATATTTTATAAAAAAAATAAAAAAAGCTCGGAAATAAAAAAGGCTGGAAAAATAAGTAATAACTTAATAGACGGCTATATTTATTATTATATTAGCAGATATTAATAAGGCTTTAGCGTTTAAAAAAAAAACTAACGTTCGAAAGAATTTTTTCTTTTAGTTAAAAAGCTGGAAATAGTTATTTAAGAAAAAAAAAGGCAAAGATTTTCTGCCGTATTATATAAAAGCCGATTATAAAATTAATTTAAACTATAATAAAGCGGGTAAAAAGTTACCTATTTTTTAGGGGCTATTATATAATATATCCCGGAAGGAATTATTAGCGTTATAAAAAATATTAATTAAGTTATTAGATAAAAAGTATATTTATATAAGTAATTTATCCGCAAAAGCTTTTATATTTTTTATCCGGAAACCGAATAGCAGATTTTATTTTTATTATAATTATAAAATATTAAATAATATTATCTAACGGGATCGGTACCTGTTTCTATTTATATAGAAAACGTTTAGAACTTTTTTGGGAATAAAATAATTTTTTAAAGTAAATATTAGGTCGGCTTTTTATAAAATTAAAATTAAAAAAAGAAATAAATAAAAAACGGCTTTTTATATCTGCTTTAGGCTATTTAAGTAGCTTATAATTTTTTTCGGCCTAACGGGTATTCCCGTAACATTTTAGCGTTATATAAATAATATGTTAAAAAAATACCTAGATATTTTTTATTTAATATATATAAACGATATATTAATTTATTTTTTTAGGATAAAAAAAGATTATATTAATAAAATAAAAAAGGTATTAAAATATTTGAAAATAGCGGGCTTAAGTTTAAATATAAATAAGTGCGAGTTTATAATAATTATTACGAAATATTTAAGATTTATTATTAAAATAAAAAAGGGGGTTTATATAAATCCGGCTAAAGTATAAGTAATTAAAAAATGGGAGCCTTTTAAAACGCTTAAAAAAGTTTATAGTTTTTTAAGATTTGCAAATTTTTACCGGGATTTTATTAAGAATTATATAGATTTTATTACCTTTTTATCGGCATTTATAAAAAAGGGGGTATTATTTTAATGGGGGTTTTCGGAAGATTTAGCGTTCGAGAATTTTAAACGAGCGTTTTTAAAAAAACCGGCTTTAATATAATAAAATTTTAAACAAAAAATAGTAATCGAAATAAACTATTTAAAATAGGTTTACGGGAGGTGCCTATTATAACGTAATAAGCGAGAGATTTTATTACTTATAACTTATTATTTTAGGCGTTTAATTCCGGCAGAAATTAATTATAAAATTTATAATAAAAAGCTGCTAATAATTATAAGCTATTTGCGAATATAAAACGCGGAGTTATAAAATATAACTTTAATATTTATAATTTTATCTAACTATAAAAATTTAAAATATTTTATAACTTTTAAAAGACTTTTCGAGCGATAAATATATTAGTTAGAAAAATTAATACGCTTTAATTTCCGATTGGAATTTCGCGTTAGGTATTTAAATATTAGACCTAACGTTTTTTTATGGCGCGAATAAAATTTGCTATAAAGAATATAAAATAAAAGATATAAAAAACGGGAATTCTAATTATTATAAAAGAAATAGTTACTTTATATATAATTTAGGAAATATAAATAAGCGGGAATTATTAAAGTAAAATATATTTAGTTATATAAATAAAATATCCCAGAAAGTAAGGAAATTTTCGAATATAAAAATCTATAATTATTATAAGATATAGAAATAGCAAAAAACCCGAATTACGCGCGAGCGATAAAGGCGGTAGCTTAAAAAGATTAAGTGTTTTTTAAAAACCTAAATATAAAAGTATCGTTATCGGAATGCGATATCGATAATAAAAGTCGATTACGTTTTTATAAATATATGTAAATCCTTAATTAGAAATTATTTTATATTATTTTAATATAAAATATTTATAATTTATATTTAATAGGGTACCCGGGAAAGGAAAATATATTAGTAATATTTTCGAGAACGTTTTATTAGCTTAAAATATCGGCGTTTATAAAACGTTTTTATAAAAATTGCGATATCTATAAAAGAAAAACGGTATAGCGTAATTAAAAAAAAGAGCTTTTAAAACTATTATTTATTCTGGATTGATTTTATAGTAAGCTATTTATTAATTTTATAACCGACTTATTAGCTGTTTCCGAATAAAATCTTATTTTTATAATAATAATTTTTAATCGATTAGGGAAATAGGTTATATTAAAGGCTATAATTTTAATAAAAGCGGAAATATATACCGAACGGTTTGTAAATTATTATTAAAGATATTATAGTTTTTTTTATATTATAATTAATAATAGAAAATTTAATTAAGTAAGGCGGTTTTAGAGATAGCTTTATTTATTAGTAAAAATTAAGTAGCGTTTATTAACTACGTTTTACCCGGAAATTAACGGAATTATTAAACGAGCGAACTAAAAAATATTGGTATATTTTCGAGCGTTTATATTATATATTTAATTTAAATAAAGCTTATTATTACCGGAAATAATACTTGCGATTAATAACCGAAATATTACAATAATAAAGCTAAATTTTTTTTTTATATTTTACGGATATTATATAAAACTTATTTTAATAATGAAATATATCCCGGGATTTATTTCCGAATCGCGCGTGCGGGCGGAAGTTTTTATCTAATGTTTAAAAAAGGCAATAAAATTTATATAAGCCGTAATAATAATTACGTAATAACGATAAAAAAACGTAGCTAACGAGCGGCGATTTTTTATAAAGTAATTTTAAATAGGAAATAAAATATAGTTAACGCTTAAAAATATTTTTATATTTTAATTTTTATAAAAGTTAGTATAATTATACGCTAAATATAAAATAACGCGCGTTATTAGCTCTTAAATTATAAAACTAAATATACCGAAAAAAATATATAACCGGTTTTATATCGAGCTTATTTATTATGTAAAAAATAATCCCCTGTTTTTTTAAAAAAACGAAAATATATAATCTCCCTTTATAGTTAATAAAAAAAAAAGTAATAAATAAAAGAAATTATTCGAGTAATTATTAAGCGGAAGGGGCAAAAAAAAATTAAATAAATATTAATAAAGTGGGTAAATTATACAGCTTTAATATAAAAACTGCTCGAAAACTTAAAAAATACCGAAATAATAAACTGTTTTAAAAAAAATTATAGTAATATAAAAACGAACGATAGGCTTAAAAAAATTAGTGTAAAAAAAAGGGCGAAAGTTACGCTCGCGCGGCAATTATATAATTAATAAAATATTAGTAAAATATAGAAACGAAAAAATATAAATAAAATAAAAAGATATTACGGGAAATTATAAATTTTTTATTATTATAAATAACGCGAATGTTATTTCTAAGTAAATAATAAATAACCTTTTTTTATTTACGTAATTTTTTTTAACAAATCGATAATTAAAATTATTATAAAACCGACCGAAAAATATAATAGACTTAATTAAACGGTATATTTATATTAACCGGGGGCTAATAATTTAGCTCGTTTTTTTTATCGTCCTTTTTTTTTATTTATATTTATTACTTTTATTTATATTTTTACGGGAAGGAGTTTGGGGAAATAGCTATAGTTATAGCAAAAAATGTTAACGGGAGTAAGGGAAACGCGCGAGCGAAAGTTATACGAGCTATATTTAAGCGAGAGGTTTATAGTAGTAATAAAAGCGGGCGGGATAAGCCGAAAAAAAGAACCGGAAATAAAAATATATATATAAATAGCGGGCCTAACATTATTTACTATAAAACGTATAATAGTTGTAATATTACTAATATTATTAGCGATATGCTCGAGCGGGCGAGCGATTTTCCTAAACGCGATTACAAGCTATTTTTATATAGCGTATAAATTAAAAAAAATTACGGAAAAATAAAGTAAGAATTTATATATTATTTCTATTATTATTAAGTCCCGGCCCGGCCTAAAGTTATAGCGTTTATTTTAATACGTTTAAAATATACGGCGGTATTAATAACGCATTATATCCGCGTTTCGGCCGATTTTTAAGCAATAACGGAAATTAGATAAAAAAAATAAGTAACGGAAGCATTATAAGGGAGCGGAAAAATAAATAACTTATTAAAATTCGAGCTATTATAAATTTAATAAACTTTTATTAAAATAATAGCGAAAAAGCGAATTTCGGTATTTATAAGTAATTATAAAACGGGATTAAAAAGCGGTACTTAAACGGAAAAAACGAAAAATAATTTATAATAAAATAGTTATAATTTTTAGTATATTTTATATATTATATATTATAAACAGCTAAATATAATTAATACTATATTTAAAATATTTTAAGACTAAAAAAAAAAAAATTTATAGGTTTAGTTAGAATAAAAGGCGGAAAGGTTTTTAGTTATGCAGCTGACGTAAAAATAATACGGGATATAACGCGTAAAAAAAAAAAAGCCGCAAAAATAGCGCGAACGGGCAGCCTATTAGGGACAGCAAAACTAAAGGGAAAATAAAACGAAAATATAGCGGCGGTAACAAAAGCGAAAATAAGCGAAAATAACGGCAGAAAAAAAAAGACGCGTTACGGGAATATTACGGGGGAATATATTAATAACCTAAATAATAAAAAGAGGGAAAAATTGGAAAATTAAAAATTTAAAAGATTGGAAGATTAAAAAATAAAAAAATGAAGTAAATAATTAAAAAGATGGGTTTTTATTTATAAATAGCCTAAAAAAAAAGAGAAAAAAAAGAAATTTCGAAAGAAAGGCCCGGGATATTTAAGCGACCTTGGGAGAAAATTAATCGCGCGGCTAATTATAAAAGCTAATTATATATTACGTTAGTTATATACCTAAGCTAATTAAAAGCGGGAATTAATTTATTAATTTAAAAATAGATTTAATTACCGAATAAAAAACTAATTAAAAACGGAAATCGAGCTTTAATTTTACGCGCGTTTACTTTATATTTAATTAGCTAATAGTAATATAAAATTAGGAACTTTTATAATAAAAAATTTTTTTTATAAAAATACCTTTATATTACTTCCCGAACCGGCTTTAATTAATAATAAAATAAATTATTAGTAACTAAAAAGGCTAATAATTAACGGGAATTTATATATATTTTACGTTCGGGTATAAAGGACGCAATACGATCGCGCAAAAAGTAAAGGGGGGGGTAATATAATAGGCTATACCGTAATAGGGAATATCGGCAATTATAAGCCGATATAGCAGCCTAGCTCTCGAGAGCTAGTATAAATGCTCTCGAGTTATATCGATATACCTTCTTGATTTTCTTTTTTTCTTTAGTTAGAAAATAAACACTTATTTGGCATTATAAAATTGCATTTTAGCGTGACAGCCTTTTATAATAATTATATTACTCGAATTAGAAAAAAAGCAAAAGAATTTTAACGATATTTATAATTTTAAATAAATTTTAAAGGATACTTTAATTTTAATTTTTTATTATCGATTAGCTTTTATTAAATATTAGCAAAACGATATTATTTTTTTAAACTTTTTTAAACTTAAGAAGCTAATATATAAAATTAAAAAAATTAGCTGATTATTTTATAATTATTTTATTTTAATATACCAGTTAAACTATAGTTTTTATTAGATAATTGCTAAAATTAAAACCTTATTAGGATAATTTCCGACCGGATTATAATCTTATCTCGTTTTTTAATATAAAAGTATATTTAATTTTATAAGCTATAAAAAAATCTAGAAATAACAGCTAAAATAAATAAAAAATATATAAAAAATAACAAATATTACTATATTATAAAAAGTTATTATTATTTCGCTTTAACTAAATCTAGGCAATATTAGCTTTAAACCTAAATCTATTATTTACTATAATAATACGGAATTTATATAAAAGCTTTAGTTTTTTAAGCCGTTTATATAGATTTTAAGTATTAAATTTATTAATTTTATTCTCGATAAGTTATATGTTAACTAATAAATATTAAATTTCTTAATTATAATTAACCTAATAAATAATTACCTTTTAAAAGCTTTAAATTAAGCCTAATATAATCTATATATCGACTAAAGCTAATATATAAGCTATTTTAAAAATATTATTTAACGCACTTTTTATTATAGCGTTAAGATATTTTTAAAAATATTTGCGTATTATTTTTAAATCCGGGGCTTAAAAATTTAGGTTATATTATTTTATAAATAAACGAAAATATTTATTCCGTAAAATATTATATAGAAAATATTACAAAATCTAAAAATAAATTAAAAAAATATCCGAAATATTAAAGATATTTAATAAAATACGTTTTTAAAAATATATTAATTTAAATATAATTATTTTATAATTATTTCGTTACTAATATATAATAAAAATATATCTTAATTATTTTCGGCACTTAGCCGTTAGTAATTCGATTGCGCTATTATATTTTATTAATATATATTTTTAAATCGAAATATTTAATTATATTATTTATTTTATTATTAAATAAAAAAACTAGATATAATAATAGCTAATTATATTTAAAATATCGAATAAACGGTTTGCTAAATTTCCGGTTATAAATTTAGTTAAATAATTCTCAATAATTAGACTTTCGGCCCGAAATATTAAATATTATTAATGCTTTTTTTAATTTTCTTTCGTTAATTATATTTACGTTTTTATAAAACTAATATTATTACCGGAATTATTTAACCTATTGTTATGGGGCTAGTGTGCCGTAACACATATATATCGCTTGTCTTTTTCTTTTACTCTCAGATAGAACACATACAGCTCAGACAGCCTTATAGCCGATAATAGACATATCTCTCCTTTCAATCAATCGCCGTTATAAGTGACATTTTTGTTTCGTCGCCTTAATTACCTCCGTTTAGCTAAGCCATGAAGTGGCACCTCCTTTACCCTAACACCCTGTCCCAAGACACTATTTAAATTTAACCGTTTTTAAAAATATAAAATAATATATTCCCGAAAGTTTAATTATTTTAAAACCTATTTATAGTACTTATTTTTACTAAAACAGTAATTTTATTTTAAAATATAATATAAAACATAAAATTCGATTATATTATAAGAAATTATCGGAATTATCGTTTTATAAGTTTATATTAGGATTATTAAATTATTAGTTATTAAAGTTATAACCCTAGAAATTATTATATAATAAATTATTATTATTTTAACTTTCGGATTTTAATAATTTAATATTTAATTAAAATTATAATTTATTATTTTTTTCGTAATTAGTTAAATTATTATAATTAGATATTTTTATTATATAATATTATAATAAAATAATTTGATTAAAAATAACAAAAATTTAATATATATATAATTATTACTTTTATAAATAAAATAATTAATATAATATTTAAAATAGCCCTAATAATATAACGCTAATTTAATAAAATTACTAGCGTTTTATTAGATATTATTTAACCGAACTACTTAATTTAAATATTTTTTATACCTAATAAATTTCGAATTCTTTTTTTCCCCAACTTTAATTAAAATATCTTTAACACTATTAACTCAAAAATCTTTTCCTCGCGATTTAATAATATAAAATATATTTTTTTCTTATATATTCCGTAATTTTAAAAATTACGATAATTTTCGAAACGAACCGAACTAGATTAATAAAAACGGAAATAATAAAATAGTCGAATTATCGGCAGGTTTAAAATCTATAAGCTAATTAACCTTATAACAAGTAATTAATTAAGATTCGGTTAGTTTTACGACTAAATATACCCGGAAATCTTACTTTAATACGTTACGCCGATTTATAACAGTAACAAAAAAACAACCGGAATACCCGGGTTAAAAAATACGTCGTTTAAATAAACCAGCTTTTATACGTTATAATAAACGTTATAAAAAACGATTCAAAATATAATATTACCTGGTTATTTTATAATTATTTTATTAACTATTTTAGTAGCTATATTATAAAAAATCCGGAAATATTAAAAAATAATAGCTTTATTATTTTTAAAATAACTTTTTTAACGATTAGTTTAAAAAATAACCTTTAAAAAAGTCCGGGGCGTATTTTATATATAAAAAAATATATTAAAAACTATTTAAAAAGCTACTAAATTATTTTTAATTACTTTATTTAAATATAATAATTTATACGCTATATATACTAATCGACATATAATATAAATAAAAAATATTTTACTTATAAAAAAAATTTATAAATATTAAAATATTAAAATAAATTAATTTTAATATTATATACCGGGCTTAGCTTTATTATTTTCGAAATAAAACTTTTAATATTAATAAATAGCTTTTTATAAATTATTACTTCGTTAATATTTTATATTAATATATAAATAGCTTAAAATATATAATAAATTTAATATTATTAAAATATTATATAGTTATTAATATTTTCGGTTT